>PVIC010008024.1:0-49311 GCA_004025085.1 Thryonomys swinderianus
TATCACTAGTCATTCAAGAGATGGAGATGAAAACAACACTGAGATTCCATCTCACTCCACAAAGAATGGCTGCTATCTCAAAATCAACCAACAATAAATGCTGGCAAGGCTGTGGGGAGAAAAGAACTCTTCTCCACTGTTGGTAGGAATGTGGTCTGGTACAACCACTGTGGAGATCAATGTGGAGATTCCTCAGAAAACTAGGGTGAGAGATCCCATTTGATCCCACTATTCCCCTGTTAGTTATATACATGGAAGAATTAAAAGATCCATATCACAGCAACATATGTGCACCCATGTTTATAGCAGCTCAGTATGAGATAGCTAAATCTTGGAAACAACCCAAATGTCCAACAACTGCAGACTGGATAAAGATGTGGTTCTTTTTTATAAAATGGAGAATTACTCTGCCATAAAGAATGATAAGTTTGGGCTGGAGATTTAGCTCAGTGGTTCCAGTGCCTGCCCTGTAAGCACAAGGCCCTGAGTTTGATCCCCAGTAAGCACATACAATGCTGGGCATGGTGACTCATGCTCACCAGCAGTCAATACCACATACCACAGTACCGAGCGAGGTGGCTCATGACTATAATCCCAGCACTCAGGAGGCAGAGACAGGAGGATTGCTGAGTTCGAGGCTTGCCTGGGCTACAGAGTGAGCTCAGGGCCAGCCTGAACTACAAAGCGAGACCCTGTCTCAAAAAACAAAACAAAACAAAAAAGAATAATAAGTTTGAGTCATTTATGCCCAAATGGATGTACCTTGAGGACATACTCATAAGTGAAATAAATACATCACAGATGTGTAAATACTGTATCTTTTCTCTAGCATGAGAAACTGAAAATGTAAATGAGTTCTAGAGTATATGATAGATACTGTGAAATAAAAAATATTCAAAGGGAAATGGTGGGTAGGGGTAAGTAACAAGGGGAAAGAAAAAACATGATGGTAAAAAAAGGGAAACAAAGCTTATGTATATAGGGGTGGGGGTTGTAGGGAGGGTAGGGGAATGGTAAAAAATGAGAATTAAGTCATGTCACTGGTACAAATTCTCAATGTTGAGTGGGATCATGATGTGTATATAAAATGTACCAATAAAGATTCAAAAAAAAGAAAGCAAGAAACTACTTCACCTATTTTTACTCCAAGAGCAGAGAACTAGAAGAACAAAGGAGTTTGTGTTGTCCAAGATGCAATAATTTTTTTAATTTCTTATTTCCAATGATTGACCCAAAAGAGTGCTAACTCCTTCACCTCGAACTAAGAAAAGCTTGGACCATTGGGCTGGGGCTGGAACATCACTTAAACATGTACCTTTGTTTGAATTCTTCCTGTGGCCTGTTGTTTCTTTAACTCTCTTTCACTTGGGAATAATTGCTTCTGAAATCAATTTCTTTCCTAGAGTTTTGCTGCTGGGGAACATAGCCCAAGAGACACTGTGTGTCAGACTTGGGCCTCGATGCTAAAAATACAATGAAGAGTATATGAGATAAACACAGTGTTGTTTGGATCACACAGTCTTATGAAGAAGACGAAACACTGAATTGATGTTAATGTAGAATGTTAAAAGCAACCTTTCAAGTGACAAAGAGTGCATTCATGGAAGGAAGACACAATCTTTTAGGGTGGCATTTCTTTGGAGTGACTTACCAAAGAAAGTGGCATTCAGGGTGAGATCTGAAAGCTGAAAAGGAGTTATGCAGGCAAATGGCAATGTGAAAAATTACAAAGAGAACTTCATTTGCAAAGACCCAAAGGGAAGCAAGTGCACAGTTGAATGCAGAAATCTAAACACAGCCTGTGTCTTACTTCATTTTACTGTAAGTTCAAGAAAAAATTACAAGCAGTATTTAAATGAGTGAAACCTAAAATTGCCATGTCAGTATGCAATAAACATATCTGTGCACTTCTGTTCAATACTTCTAGTACTTCACAATATAACAGGAAAGTCCTGGTAAGAGGTATATTGAGACCAACAAACAGATATCTAGTTCAAAATCACCAAGAATTGCTCCACCCTACAGTGGATAGGGCAGGTAGCCGAGAGAGGGCTCAGTGTTTTAGCCATCCATAGGAAGGATGAGTTTACAGAGCAAAAGACTACCATCCAGATGATAAGCCCAGAGAAGCAGTCTCCAAGGATGGGGCAATAGCCCTAATCTAACTCATTTCCTCCCTCTGCAGTCACATTTGCTGACTCATCCAGGTGGCTAATCGTCCTTTTCTCTGTACACACTATTACATATATTTTTCTACAATCCCTTTATTAACTTTGAATTCTTCAAAAGACTCTGAGTATTCATAATACAAAAAACAATCTTTCTTTTGCCTTTTATTCTTTTTAAGTATGAGCAGGTTGTCTTATATCCAAAATCTCAAACTCGGGCCGGAGATTTAGCTCAGTGGTTCCGGCGCCTGCCTCGCAAGCGCAAGGCCCTGAGTTGGATTCTGGTAACTACATACAATGCTGGGCGTGGTGACTCACGCCCACCAGCCATCAATACCACATATCACAGCGCCGGGCGTGGTGGCTCACGCCTGCAATCCCAGCACTCAGGAGGCAGAGGCAGGAGGATGGCTGAGGTTGAGGCTTGCCTGGGCTCCATAGTGAGCTCAGGGCCAGCCTGAACTGCAAAGCGAGACTGTGTCTCAAAAAAAAAAAAAAATCTCAAACTCACTGGTTCTTCCTTCTCAAGCCCAGAGCTGTTCAACACAAATATAACATGGGCCACATACGTAAATTTATTTGTCTGCATAGCTACACTGAAAAAAGAAAAATACACAAGCAGAATTGATATCATTTCAATGTCAATCAATATTTTTAAATTATGAGACATTTTACATTTTTCATGTTCCAGTATTTATTTACATATTCATCAAAACTTTGCAGGTAAGATTTCTGGATGAAAAAAAAAAGACAAATAATTTATCTTACAAAAAAGTTTTTAGAGAGTGCACATAGTGGGGGGAAGACTAAAATGTCAGGCTGACAAAATGGTTGAGACCTGAAGGAGCTTTCTTTTCAGCCAATGTGGAGCAGTCTGATTATGATGCAACTGTTGGGACCACAACTTCTGGACACTCTTGCTTCCCATGAATATTTGATTTTAAGACTTTTATTATGAATTTTGTCTAAGCTTATGGTTTTGCATTATCACCTTTGCAATCTCTCATTGATTTCTTTTATACTTACTATAAAAATGCAGGAAAACTTATATGGAGTTATTGCTCCGTTCTGAGGACCTGTGAAACATGAGTTGGACTGAGGTATAAATGAAGTGAAGTAGCAGAAGAGGAAGATAAGGAACATTCTTCAGGTAATAAATAGCATTACAAAGGACTGGTAGCAATAAAGAAGCCTTTCAAGTTCATAGGAATAAAAAAATCAGTGAGAGAACATTTATCTCTTGATTACCAGTTTTGTTCACTCAAGTGTATCAAGGCAAAAATACTAATTAACCAAGGAAAGATGTTCTTTTGGCCATTTCCTTGAAAACTATTTGAGAAAGTGCCCAACTGAAAGGTTTCTGCTGAAGTCAGTCACTGTTCAAATAAGACATCCCATAGCTGGCTTATGAACTGGTTCTTTATCAGGGGCAATCTTATTTGGCAGAAATAATTTCACAATCGAGACTATGAGTGGGCCAAGCTTTCTTGCCTGCAGATGGACTTGGAGACTAAACTCTTGTCTTCACTTCTGTAGCAACAGGGAGTCCAGTGGTCCCACATTCTGTGATGCTGCAGGGCAGAACTATGCCAGCATTTACATAACTTCCCTAGGATTATTGCTGGTGTCTACCATCCCATCCTGGGTCTTTTGGAATGTATGGAATGAAAGGTGTAGCAAGTTTGTGTCTGGGGGAATAAAAGGTGTGGCAAGCTCTGGTCTGGAGATCTTGGCTACCCAGAGTAGCACAGATCAGGCTCAAACTCAGCTTCTTCTCTAAGCCTCATTTCAACCTAATTATTAATTATTTCACCATGTGCCATTAGACTCACAGAAGACTAGAACTGAATGCAAAGGTTCTAGTTATGTCGTCTTCCCTTGTCACCCACAGTTCTTCATGTGCCTAAGGAAAGCAAAAGACTTTGGTGAGCTCATCCTCTGAAAACCCTTCCTCCTAGTTGCTATGACTAGCTGGTATCTACCTTCATCATCACAGAGAAAGGGAACTCTGTAGGGCTTTTAATTACCTGTGCCACCAGCCCACACATAGGTGCACCAGGTATAAATTTGATGCCAGACTGAGAAGTGCTCGGTTAAAACTGAAGGAAATCTACTTTTAAAGTATCCTGAGTTTCTGAGGCAGCCCTTGGAGAAACTGAGCGAGCCTTTCATTTGGGCACATATTGGTGACAGATCCATATGACCTAGTGCAGAATGTTTTAAAGCAAAGTAAAATGCCTCCAGTAAAACAAGAACTCTGCTCCTGCAATCTGAGCATCTGAAAACAAGGCTGAAGGAAAGCAGAACACAGTGGTCTGTCTTCATTTCCCTCCTTGGCCAGCTGTGTTCCCTCTTCTCTTGGAGGCTCCACTTGCTGCCTCTTCTGCCCTAAGAACAGTGGGCTCCATGTAAACTAAAAGAACCAGCTGTTTCACTCTCACCTGCAGCAAGAAATTCTACTTTGACACTACTAGTTTATTTTCTTGGATTGGAAGAAGAGGACCTGCTGCCAGGAGCCTCCTGCTGCCAATGGTCACTGACTTCATTTGGCCTTACCCTGATGCTTTTGAGAAAGATTTTCATATTTGGAAAAACCTCTCAATGTGCAGCCTGCCTCCACCTTGGAAAGAAGACAAGCCTGAAAATGTCACATGAAGAAGCAATCAGAGAATTAGGGTTGATATGTCACATTTTTGTTGTCTCAAATTTGGACTCTAAAGCCCTGCTTGAGGAAACAGAAAATCAAAGACAGGTGGAAAGAACTAGAACACTGAGGAAAACAAAAAGTAAAGGAGAAAAGAAAAAGTAAAGAGAAAGAGATGAAAGTAACTCAAAGGATAGAGAAGAAACAACCCAAAAGAAGGAAAGAGGAGGCCATAGCTAGAAAGATGATGGCAGAAAGGAGAATGAGAAGGGTCAGAGGCAAACAAGGCTAGAGAGAGAGAGACAAAATGGAGAAGGGTTGAAGACAAAGCCAGACAGAGCTAGAAAGGTAAAAGACTTCTGAAATGTGCAAGTAGACATGCAAGAAGGAATATGCTCCTTCTTCAAGATCAGTGAAGTAAATTCCATGTGAGGCTTCTGTGTTAGCACTAGGACTGCAATGATAATGAATTAATTCAGCCATAGCAGCACAGAGCCACAGCTCTCTGCAAAGAATGGAGTGGAAATGCAGAGCTTATTATGTGCTGGGAAAGGGATTGGAACTCTTTCATAAAGATACAGATTTTTTCTCTTTTAATAAATGTGTAAATTAAAAGAACAACCCTGGGCTGGAGATTTAGCTCAGAGGTTCCGGTGCCTGCCTCACAAGCGCAAGGTCCTGAGTTCAATCCGGGTAACCACATACAACAATGCTGGGTGTAGTGACTCACACCTACCAGCAATCAACCAGTAATCAGCACCACATTCCACAGTGCCAGGCGTGGTGGCTCACGCCTGTAATCCCCCACTTGGGAGGCAGAGACAGGAGGATTGCTGAGTTCCAGGCTTGCCTGGGCTACATAGTGAGCTCAGGGCAAGCCTGAACTGCAAAGCAAGACCCTGTCTTAAAAAAAACAAAACAAAACAAAAAAAAACAGCTCAGCAGTTAAAAACAAGAAACTGGGGGCCAGAGATTTAGCTCAGTAGTTCTAGCACCTGCCTAGCAAGCACAGGGTCCCTGGTTCCATTCCAGTAACCACATACAACAATGCCAGGTGTGGTGACTCACTCCCATCAGCAATCAGTACTACATCAGCAATTAGTACTACATACCACAGTGCTGGGCTTGATGGCTCACGCCTGTAATCCCAGCACTTGTGAGGCAGAGGTAGGAGGACTGCTGAGTTTGAGCCTTGTCTGGGCTGCATATTGAGCTCAGGGCCAGCCTGAACTACAAAGTGAGACCCTGTCTCAAACAAAACAAAACAAAAACCAAGAAGCTCATCTATGCTATTAAATCCGATCCATTAGCTGAAGTTTACCTGATTTTCATCCTTCCTAGATATTATCTGTTAAATTCTTATCCCTCCTATCATAGTTGTCACTAACTTACATAGTAATTATGCAAATTAAAATGCAAACTTAAAAACAATCTTTCTTCAAGACAATTTACTCCCATCTACTGGAAAATTGTCATAATAAGCAGGCTTCCCTAGAATAAATGCTTCTGCTGCTACCCACCAAGTTGTCTGAATGTATACCCATCCTACATGTAAACATCAGTGACAACTCCTGATCTGTGTGCTCTTGAGTGATGCCAGTCTGCACAAGTGTGCTCAGCAGCCCTGCCCTGCATGTTCACCCTCAGGCCAAGGCTTTAGAATTGAAACAAAGGAGAAATTTGCTCAATGTTCTTGTCAAAAACTTCTAAACCAGAAGTCTTCAGACTACTGCACCCCAGAACTGCACTTGCTTTTGTCTGAAGCCTCTCAAAAAATCAAAGTGGTTAAGATAAAAATCCAAACAATTATCTTCTCTTGAAATATTTGTTCTGATTAACACTAAATGTTTCCTCATTGCAGTAATTAGTTGGACCAGAGTAATTCCACCACTGATAGCCAAGGCATAGATCCCCTGTTCTCTATGATGCTTTTTCAAGCTTAGGACACAGTGGCCAGATAGTCAACTTCATTCATCATAACTCTTCCACTGCTGTCCTGTTCACATTTAATCTATTTCTCATAGTCAGGCATGGTGGTGCATACCTGTAATCACACTGGGAGGCTGAGGCAGTAAGATTGCAAGATCAAATCTACTATGATTTGTATCTAGATGTCCTCCCCAAAATCTCATATAGTCATAGTTGGGAAGTTTCTTGGATGGCTGGATTAAAGCATATGAATGTGGATTAAGGGAATGGCACTGGGATTAAGGGTGTGGTTAATGGAAGCCCCCCCCCTGCCTGACTGTAGGTGTCACCAATCAAGAAACTCGTAGCCTGAATGGTAGCCTGAATAGACAGAAAAACACAAACTTGCTGCTGCTTACTGCTTCCTTCCTACTGCTTGCCACACCATGAACTATTTCTCTTCTGCTATGACCCTCTATTATGCTGCTCTGCCTTGCACCAGAAGACTACAGACTGAAGTCTCTACCAGCTTTGAGTTGAAATAAGTTTCTCCTCCTTAACTTTGGGTGTCAGGTATTTTCTTTCAGCAATGAGAAAAGTAAGAGCCCACCATGGGCTACTTAGTGAGATCCTATCCCCAAAACTAAAAAATGTCTGGGAATGTAGCACAGTGGACAACTCCTATATTGAATCTCAGTATTTACATATCTTTCCAGTCCCTATAGACACACCACTATAGAAGCTTTGATCTCAAGTCATGTTATCCTATTCAGTATCTTCTAAATGCAGTTTCTATCTAAATTTAAATTAATTTAAATAAAATATATCTTCCATTCATCAGATGCACCAGCCACATTTTAAGTGCTCATTGCTACTGGTGGCCAAAGATTACTGCACTGGCCACCAAAGACGCAGAACACTTCCATCACTGCAGAAATCTCTGATAGGTAGTACTAACCTAGAAGACAAAGCAGCAAGATCAGTATTTCTCTCCAATTTTATGACCTAGGATACTACATTTGAAAGATCAATGTGTAGCAGTAGGTTTGTGATTTCAGAAAATTCTGTGTGCACTAGGTCTTATGGCTACTATAACAAATAACAGTTTAAGATAACAAATTATTGTTTTACAGTTCTGATATTCAGAAATCCAAGGTAGATCTCTCTCTGGGTTAAAATTATGAGAGTAATGCACTCCTTTCAGAAAAAATCTAAAGAGGAATCTGTCTTGACTTTTCTACCCTCCAGAAGCTAGTGTCCTCTTCCCACCTTCAAACCCAGTTGTGGACATTCAAATCTTTCTGTGTCTGAGGCTGTGGCTGCCTTTTCTCCCCTCCTCTAATTTTAAAGATTTGTGATTACATTGGCCCCACTAAGATAATTCAGGAAAAGGTCTCCATCTCTAGGTCAGCTCATTAGCAGCCTTAGTTCTACCTGTCAACATAATTCCCCCTTGTCATGTAACATGTTCTCATAGGTTTCAGAGATAGAACATGGACATCTTTGGAGATCATTTTTTCTATCTACCATACTGTATTAAATTAAAATTAGCAAAGATCTCTAGCAAAAATTCAATGAACTTTAAGTAGTCAAAGAAAAATGTGAATTTCTAGAGGAACTTCAGTTCGCGAAGTTTGTCAAATCTATTTCATTACAGAACTTCTTTTAGGAGAAAGATTTATTAGCAGTGTTTCAAGGAACAAACCCTGAAAAATGCCACTGTCGGAAATCAGGAAGGATTACTCAGAAAGAGTAATTTTTCCGGTTAAAAAATCAAGATAATAGCAGAATGATCGCTAGCTAGCATATATAAATTATTTTGTGGGTACTTTTAGGGTCCTACTTTTATTCCTACTTTTAGGAATCTATGGAAAAAGTCAAAATGAGCTAGCTACATTGAAAGTCTACTGAGCTGACTTTGTGTTTCATATATTTCAAGGGACAAGCATCCACCTGGGGTCCACATTCCCAATTAACTTGATTTTCATTAAATATTATAATTAAAGGGAATTTTGAGGTATTCTAATCTAAAATCTTGAGTTAGTTTTCCGATGTCATACAACTATCATGCATCCACAGACATTAGATTTCCATATTCTGAGATAAATATTTCTCCCACATTATATAAAGCTGCATCTTCCCAAAATATGAAAAACATAATAATCTTTGTTCTTTGTAACTAAGTACCTAAAATATGGCATTTGCTCAATCTAGGGATTAATAAATAAAGGCTTTTATTAGAAAAAGAAAAACACTGTTTTCTCCCTCAAGTTTCCAAATAATTTACATGAAGACTTCAGATTTGGCTTCCTTGCCAAATTTTGTTGATTCTGTAACAATAAAGGTGTTAAGTCCCTTCCCTGACCTTCTTGCCAAAGTTCTTTTTCTTTCTTTTTTTTTTTTTTTGAGACAGGGTCTCACTTTGTAGTTCAGACTGGCCCTGAGCTCACTATGAAGCCCAGACAAGCCTCAAACTCAGCAATCCGCCTGTCTCTGCCTCCCAAGTGCTGGGATTACAGGCATGAGCCACCATGCCCTTGCCAAAATTCTTTTATTGCTTCCCTCCTCCATGCAGCCAGGAACTAAAAAGATACTATGAAAAGGATTTGATTAGACAAAGTAGATGGTTTGAGAACTCTCTGCATTAAAAATGTGAACAACGGGACCATTTATTTCCAAGGATGAACGGGAAAGATAAATGACTTTATACACTGGTACCTCTCCTAGAGTGGGAAATTAATCTGCTGTTGATGTTTTTCTACCAGGTCAACAAATATCCTTACAATGTGTGCTGTAAGGATGAGGCCAAGCTCTTATTGATTCCTGACATTTTGTTATGTATTAGAAATTGTTCAATGTTGTTAACAAAATAACATTGTTATTTTTACAATTCATTTTATAATTCTGTTATCTGTCTTATGGGTGGAGGTTGATAAACAGGTCCCTGCAGGAAAAAGTATTGATCATAATACTAATATTTAGATCATTAAATGAGTGTGAGAAATAGTCACAAAATAATATCAATTCAAAAGCAGGAAAAGATGGTTAGTTCTTGATTAATTCCTATTCTTAGAATTTTAAAAATGCACAAGGCTGAGTGTGGTGGTGCACACCAGTAATCGCAACACTCAAGAAGCTGAGGCAGAATGATTGCTACAAATCTGAGACCAGCCTAGGACACATAGTGAGTTCAAGACTAGTCTGAACTACATAGTGAGATACTGTCTCAAAAAAAAATGTACAGGCTATTCTATTCTTTTAATATTTTTAGATAAGTCAACAAATGAAAATAATACAGATTTTGTAAAATATACCACATATATTCTACATTAATTTTAGTGTAATTAATTTAAACATATGAACTTAGCAGCATTGACCTATTTTCTGAACACAATCTGAAATCTACTCTCATCGGGGCAATAATGCAGTCATCTTTCACAAGGTATCAGAAAAAGAGAGTGACACTGATAAGGTCAAAGGACAGCTGTAGTAATGGAAAGATTCCTGCTTAAGAAGTTCAGAGGAACCATTCAATCAAAGTCTACCCCTAACCTTAATAAATACTGCTGGAACATTAATTTCTCATAAATAAAATGACAATCCTGCACTAACTTCTAAATTTTCTACTTCTGTGCAATAGAGGAAATGCTGATGAAGAATAGATCAGAGATAGCTTCTTGAATGGATTTTTCCATTCCAAATAGCTCATCTCACTAGAACATAAGTGGGCAAAATACAGGGACAGGAGAGAATCAAGGAACATGGGATGTCTCTTATTTTCTGGTTACTAGATGAGTACAGAGGAGAATTATGGGTATGGTGCCCTAGAAATATAGGTGTCAGCTATTCAAAGGAAGATTAAGCAGAGTGTTGTACAGATAGATGATGTAGAAATATCTAAACTTCCTGAATTTCATTTGCAATTTGGGAGGGTTGGTCAGAAGTTCTGACTAAAACTGTTTCAGCAAGAATACTATCTTGATCTTCTGATTAAGCCTGATAGGTAATTCATAAAAGATGTATGTGCTGAGTATTCCTATTTGTATTGTTTCCATCTTGATCCACAATCTCCAACCCAACACCCACAAAAATTTAAAGGAAGAGAGATTTAATTTAGTTCACACTTCAGAGCATCTGTGGTTGACAGGCTCCAAAGCAGGAGCCATTGTGGAAGGATACAGCAGGGAAAAGATGTGTAGATCATGGTGGCCAGAAAGCAGAGCAAGGCAATGGTGCTGAAAAGGAATGGGCCAGGTACCAGACATAGACTCCAATCCCACATGTCCAAAACTCACTCACATATACTGAGAAATATGCTCCACCAATCCTTCATCCTGACTGCCATATCCTACCCCCCTTTCAACTTGATATCCAAATACATAAACTGTACTTAACTCCTAAAAAAAAGACAGTAGCAAGTTCATAATTCTGCATTATACAGTACAACTATTCTGCATACGAACAGATGCAACAATCCTTTCTCCGAAGTTTCGACAGTTCCAGTGTTTTGCAAAAGTCTAAGTCTCTGGGCCATAGATTTAGCTCTGTGGTTCCAGCGCCTGCCTAAAAAAAGTGAAAAGTCCCTGGTTTGATCCTGGTAACCACATACAACAATACCAGGCATGGTGACTCACACCCATGAGCAATCTGTACCACATACCACAGTACCAGGTGTGGTGGCTCATGCCTGTAATCCCAGCACTCAGGAGGCAGAGGCAGGAGGATTGCTGAGTTTGAGGTTTGCCTGGGCTATATAGTGAGCTCAGGGCCAGCCTGAACTACAAAGCGAGACCCTGCCTCAAAAACAAAAACAAAAAAGTCTAAATCACTTCCGAGACTGAAGGCACACTGTTAGTTGTGAATCTCTATAAAAATCAAAAACAATTTACATAATCCCAAATTACAATGACACAGGGTAAATGTTCACATTACCAAAAGAGGAATGCAGGGGCCGGAGATTTAGCTCAGGGGTTCCAGTGCCTGCCTCCCAAGCGCAAGGCCCTGAGTTTGATTCCAATAACCACATACAATGCTGGGCGTGGTGACTCACGCCCACCAGCCATCAATACCACACACCACAGTGCCGGGTGTGGTGGCTCACGGCTGTAATCCCAGCACTCGGGAGGCAGAGGCAGGAGGATTGCTGAGTTCCAGGCTTGCCTGGGCTACACAGTGAGCTCAGGGCCAGTCTGAACTACAAAGCAAGACCCTGTCTCAAAAAAAAAAAAGAGGAATGCAGTGTAGAAAAGAATTGGACCAAAGCAAAATTGAAAATTAGAAGAGTAAATGTTAAGTCCTACAGCTGCCTGTTCCATATCCGTGGGCATACAATGGTAAATGTAAGTTCCAAAGGGATTGGGCAGTCCCATCACTATGCCCTTTCCAGTTGGATGACACAGCATCTCCTTAATGAACAGAGATGCAAAAATCTTTAATAAGCTATTGGCAAATGGAAGGCAATAAATCTCAAAAGGATATACATGATGACTAGGTAGGTTCATCCTAGGAAGTGGGATAGTTTAAACTTTTTTAATCAATAAATGTAATATACTACATAAACAGAATCAAGGGGGAAAAGCCACACAGTTGTACCAAGAGATGTGAAAAAGTATTTGATAAAACCCAATACCCTAAGTAAATCTTGGAAGCAGCCTATTTGTCCATCAACAGATGAATGCGCAAAGAAAATGTAGTAGTATGTGTAATAGAATACTACATCTCTTTAAAAAACAAATTTGAGACATTTATATGAAAATGAATGCAATTTGAAAACAATATTCAGTAAAGCAATTCAGACATGTAATCTTAAATGCTGCATGATTTCTCATATGAGTAATCCAAAGTATAAATAAAATATAGAGCAAAATAAAAGACAAAAAGGAAACATAAGACAGATATTTTGTAAATGAGAAGGGGTACATGAGAAGAAGGGCAGGGGGTGAAGGGAGAGGAGAGGAAGGGACATGGAAAGAACTAAAATATGTTGTGTACATGTGCCACATACCCACAATGACTGTAATCACCATGTGCTGTAAACATGAACCAAAAAAGTGAAAATATTAGAAGAGAATCTCGAGATGGTTGGAAGGAGGAAGAAGAGGAAGAGAGGAAACTAAAGATAATCAACATGCATTAAGTAAATGTACTTACTTCCTAAAGTGAATGTAAACATCATATACTGCAGACATGTACTAATAGAAACAGTATCAAAGCAAATCGAGACTCCACCTTAAATGTCACATCGTCCCTCAATCACATTAACTTAGCTCTGCAAAGAAGGGTACCTTGGTTCAGATTCACAGTGCATAAATAAGGTGAGAGTATTGCTGATGCCCTTAGCATTTATTAAAGGTGAACAAACCCAAACACTTATCATCATCATTGTCATTATCTTCATCATCATCATAATTATTATCACTATCATCATCATTATTACTATTATCATTAATAGTGCTTTGCTGTGCTGGTGGTCCTACCTTGTACACGGTAGCAAAGGTAACACCAACGTACATCTCAACACCTACATTAGGTATTTAAAATACATTTTTCCCATTCTTAGAGCTCTACAGAGTATGTTTCTGTTTTCCAACTAAGAAAAATCATTCATCATAACATAGCTGCTATAAAGTACACATTCGTGTTCTGGATGAGGATGAGGCTAAGAATATTATTTAAATAATTAAAAGCAGTTGTGTGCTATTTAAAAATCAATTTTAAAATTTAATGTTTGTGAGTGTCATAAATAAACACCGTCATGAATTCAAAGGCTAAATAGATCTCATATATATGTCAAAGTTATGTAATCAATCACGATTGTGGGATATGTCGTGTACAAATTTTTACAATTTTTAATAAGATGAATATACTATTTATCAGCTTCTTTTCTTGGGGGTATTTAATTATTTTTTTAGTTTGAATTCCAAAAAGGGAAGTCACTATAACAAATAATATGTACTTGGGTACTCATTGTTAAATCGACTCTCCCCAAAATGTCTGTACAAATTTAGATGCTATAAACAATCATGAGACATGTTTTCTCACATTTATACCAATACTGAGTATTAGAATCCTTTGCTTTATTAGTAAATTTTATGACATTGTGGATACTTTATTTTAAAATTAATTTTATATTAATTTGATTACCCATGAAGCTAACAATTTCCTTGTATGCTCATAGACTTTTTCTGTTACTTTTTTTTAATAGCTTATTCCCAGAACCTTACGGATATGTGATAAAGTATCACAATCCTTAAACTGTGCTATTTATTTGTATTTATATTGCAAACCGAAATGCTCAACCAAAGACAAATTTTTTTTTTTTTTTGCTTTTTGGAGACAGGGTCTCGCTTTGTAGTTCAGGCTGGCCCTGAGCTCACTATGGTGCCCAGGCAAGCCGCCGCGAACTCAGCAATCCTTCCGTCTCTGCCTCCCAAGTGCTGGGATTACAGGCGTGAGCCACCACGCCCAGCATTATATGTGGTAACCAGGGATCGAACTCAGGTCCTTACAGCTTGCGAGGCAGGCGCCGGAACCACTGAGCCAACCCTCCGGCCCCAACCAAAGACAATTTTAAAAATTTTGAGCAATTTTAGAGTTGAAACTTTTGGAAGGTACACTAACATAGGACTAAATTGCTTTTGATGTCTTTCAATTCTTATATTTGCCCAAGATATAAGAGGCATGGTACAGTTAAGCTGTGAGACACATAAGTTTTAAAAAAATTCATAATATATAAGCACGAAGGAGGTATTGGAAAAATTTCCAGATCAGTAGATGTTTGAAGCCACATATATGCTCTCCATTATCACATTTACTGGGTCTGAGCTACTACTGTAAATGCTGGCTACAAAGAGCTCACAAGTGCTCCCTTTTCAAGCACATTGTCCTCTGTGGATAGAAGCCACATGGATAGAAGGTTATAACTAGGTCCTAAGGGACACAAGATGGGCCCTCTTGCCTTATGAAGGGGAAGTTTTGTGGAGTGACTTACCATCTACCTCACCATCAGTGGCTCAGGTCAAAGTGTGACTGTTGCTTAGAACAATAACTTCAGCAGGAGTTTTTTTCACCACCCTGCTTCCCTCATTTACAAGCTTCTAAGTCATGAGTACCTGACTGCAGGTACATCTAGAATCCTAGTGCAAGATATTGAAGGTTAGGAAGAGACGTGACATTTCAGGTAATCATTGTTTTATGAGTAGGTATTTAAATTCAGTGTGTGGGGAAAGACACAGGTATTTCATGTATGTAGAATAAGGAAAAGACACTGAGGCAGAACCCATCAGATGCCTTCATTTAATAAATTTCCTAAGCATTGTGGAGCATGCCTGCAATCTGCTCCTCAGGAGTCTAAGAAAGGAGAGTTGAAAGTTCAAGGCCAGCCTGGGCAACTTAGCAAGACCTTGTCTTAAAATAAAATAGACAAAACAAGACCAGAACTTTGGTTCAGTGGGACAGTACTTGCCTAGCATATGAGAGACCTTGGATTCAGTTCCAAGTACTGGGGGAAAAATAGAGGCAGAAAAAAATAAAAGAAACCTGTAGGTTACAGAAACAAGTATGCCTTAGACATAGGAAGGAATAAAGGGTCCAAATAGATAGTAATCTCATTTAGGGTGAAAAAGTGGCTCAATTTCAGCAATAACAGCCAGAATCCAACTCCTGGACTCTTTAATACTTGACATTGAGTCTTAGGGAATTACTGAGAAAAGATACAATAAATGTGATTTAATATTTTAATGTGACATAGAAAGACACTCTTTGCCCAGATTTCCATTTAAAAATACTCTAACCTGCAGCAGTGGAACTCTACCAAGTGATTAGTCAAAAAGACTAATTCATCAGTGAACTCTACCAAGTGATTAGTCAAAAAGACAAAGCATAAAATGAAAGTAAGGAAAAAGAACCTGCCAATTCAGCAGGACTTGACAGGTGTTAAAGAATGTAGGCTAGAGCCGTAGATTTAGCTCAGTGGTTCCCACGCCTGCCTTGCAAGCGCAAGGTCCTGAGGTCGATCCCCGATAACCACATACAGTGTTGGGCATGGTGACTCACACCCACCAGCCATCAGTACCACATACCATAGTGCTGGGCGTGGTGGCTCATGCCTGTAATCCCAGCACTCGGGAGGCAGAGGCAGGAGGATTGCTGAGTTCCAGGCTTACCTGGGCTATATAGTGAGCTTAGGGCCAGCCTGAACTACAAAGCAAGACCCTGTCTCAAAAAAGAAAAAAAGGGCCGGACGGTTAGCTCAGTGGTTCCGGTGCCTGCCTCGCAAGTGCAAAGTCCTGAGTTCGATCCCTGGCAACCACATACAATGCTGGGCGTGGAGACTCACGCCCCCCAGCAATCAATACCACATACCACAGTGCCGGGCGTGGTGGCTCATGCCTGTAATCCCAGCACTCGGGAGGGAGAGACAGGAGGATTGCTGATTTAGAGGCTTGCCTGGGCTACATAGTGAGCTCAGAGCCAGCTTGAACTACAAAGCGAGACCCTGTCTCAAAAAAAAAAAAAAAGAGTTTAGGCTAATTAACTGACCACATGATGGATGAATTAAAACATAATTCTTGTGAGGAATGAAGTACAGTTGCTTTCCAAGTGGGGGGGGCAGTGATGAAGAGAAACAGGGGAGACTTAATTGAAGCTGAGATTAAAAGCAATAAAAAAGTCTTAAAAAATAAAGATACAGCCGACGTGGTGGCTCATGCCTGTAATCCCAGCACTTGGGAGGCAGAGATGGGAGGATTGCTGAGTTCGAGGCTTGCCTGGGCTACGTAGTAAGCTCAGAGCTAGCCTGAACTACAAAGTGAGACCCTGTCTCAAATGAATGAATGAATGAATGAATGAATGAATGAATGAATGAATGAATAAAGATACAAATAAGTAACTAGAATGTGCAGCAAATTAGATGATCATCCCACAAAAGAATAAAACAAGACTTTAAGACTTGGCTGTCCAATCCCTGGTATGGAAAAAAGTTATTATTTTCCAAGGAAAGGTTAAGATTCCTTCTAGTAGGCTTATTAAACACTCTAACATGGACATCAGAATGCAAAGGAAGACCACCCAGCCCAGGAAGCTTGGGACACAGTAAATCTGACTTCGAATGTCTTTCTAGCAAGCGACTTCCTAGTTGCTCAAGTAAAATAAAAACTACTTTACTATTTCCGTTTTCACAAAAGTAATATAATGTCTTGGAAAATACATCATGTTAAGCACTGGTCTGGCCCTGTTCATGTCATAACCAACTGTATGACTTTGCTAAAGACCTGGACTTCTATTCTCTTACTAGTGAAATGAGTCTGATTAAGTTGGATCCAACTCTAAAATGCTGTTCTTCAATTTTGAAGCCTACAGCTATTATTCTTAAATAGTAAAGTCACAAAGAAAGATGGCTCAGGATATAATGGGTAGCATTCAGCTCTACTGATGACTTTGTCAGCTGGTTTGACTTGAAAATATCTCATATCAGCAAAGTTTCTATTGCTACCGAGGACTAGTTCTATCCTTCTGGATCTAATTTGGCATCTGTCTCATTTATGATAGAGTCTTAGATTGTTTTGTGTGTAATTATTAAATTGGTAGCTAGTAATAGGTATGACTATTACTATTAAATAGGTATTAATATTAAATAGGTATGACTATGTAATCTATTAGAAAGAATATGGCATTGTGGAGCAGAGGCACTGAAACTCACTTCTTGCTTTACTACTACTGAATTTCATGGACCGTAGAAAAGGAATTTAATTCAAAATGGAGAACAACTACAATAGACTTCTTTACCTTATCAGCTTCAATGATACATAAGAGGGCCATTCAAAAGTGCCTTAGAGAGCAAAGGGGAAATGGTAGCAACCCAGTAAAAGAACACAGCCAGACTGAATTTAGGTTCTGAGTCAGAGCTGGAGGAACTTCGGAGAGTCTGACATTTATAGCTTGGATTTTTTTTTTTTTTTTGGTGGTACCAGGGATCAAACTCAGGCCCTTGTGCTTCCAAGGTAGGTGTGATACCACTTGAGCTACATTCCTGGCCCAGCCTGGATTTTTGTAAAAGTCTTAGGTTGGGTGAGTAGAGAAAGGCATCAGTGAGGCAACAATAGCTAGCACATGGCCACAGCAAGAGGCAGAGGTCTATTGTAAAAACTATTGAGCGTCCTGTGACCTAGTAGTTGGGAGCAGCTACGCGTGCAGTGCCCTAGTGGAGCGGCGAGGAGGCAACGGGATGTGGAAGTCAAGCTGTGATGGCGGCCGGGCTTCAGATGGCTGGGGGACGCCACTTCTGGAACCTGGGTGGCCGAGGGAAAATAGGGATCAAACAGAAATAGAGCATGCACTGAGATTTGTCAAGACAAAACTGTTTTCTACAACTACATTCAGCTTCTCTTGCTAGTTCCCATTGCTCTTGTATGTAAAGTTAGTTTCAGGCAGGTCAGTTTTTCCCCCTTCAGTTGTGTTTGTACCAATAATCCAGAAATGCTACCTATTGTCATGCACTGGAGTGTGTCGCACCTGCTCTCCCGACATCCACACGACCACCCTCCCGACTGGTCTCTCTGGTTATCAGTCCCTCGGGTCTGGCTGCATCTCCCTCTTCACAGCGCACAACTGCAAGGGCTCTCCACAACGGGGAAAGCTTGCAAAGGAGGCAACAAACCATCCAGAAAGGTAAAAGAGCTGTCATCAAGAATTGGCATGTGTTGGGCCAGGGATTTAGCTCAGTGATTTGGGTGTCTGCCTGGAAGCGCAAGGTCCCAAGTTCGGTCCCCAGTAACCACACACCACGATGCTGGGCATGGTGGCTCACACCTGTCATCCCAGCACTCGGGAGGCAGAGGCAAGAGAATTGCTGGGATTTTGAGGCTTGCCTGGGCTACATAGTGAACTCAGGACTGGCCTGAACTACAAAGCAAGACCCTGTCTCAAAAAAAAAAAAAAAAAAAGAACTGGCATGGGCAGGGTGCAACTAAGCAGAAGAGCATTTGCCTACCATGCATTAGACCTTCAGTTGAATCCCAAAAACCATGAGGGAAAAAAAGATCGTGTATGGAAGTTAAGGAAGGAGAAAAAGCTAAGAAAAGATCAGTGGCTTTACGTGACTCAGAGACAGCTCCAAGTAAAGACCAAACTACATCCACCAGAGAGAACAAAATGCAACTACAATAGAGCTTTTGCAAGAACAGTTTCTATTGAGTAGTAGATATACCATATTATTTGCAGAAGTAGAAAAAGAATACTCCTAGTAAAGTCCCAATTTTTAAAGATGTTTTCCAAAGAAATAGAACTGTAATTATCTTGACTTTGGAAAAGAGAAAAAATGAATAGTAAAAGTTTTAATTTAGAATGCAGTAATTTGAGTAAATGACTCTTTGTACTATTCAGAGAGACCTGATCAAATGAGTGATGAAATCCCAGTATTATCAAACTTTATCTTTCTCTTTAATAAGATAAATATTTATTTAGCCCATAATAATTAGGTCACTACTTCTCTGAACTAATCTTAGGAATAAGTAATCAATTAAAATTATACCCCTTTTATCCAGTAATAAAAAGAAATAATGTGTGACCCCTGAGTAATGAGACAGGTACAGTTTCAGATGGAAGATCACTGGAATTGTTGTCGTAATTTGGAACAGCTGTCACAACTTTCTACATTCATGATTCCATAAGACCAACCTAACCTCTTTTAATGTGAATGTTGCATAATCAAGATCAGCTATGACTGATTATTATCAGAACATTAAGCACCAGTCATGTAGATCTCAGAAAATGCTCAGACCATGAAAATCTCCCCCCTAAATTATCCTCCCACTTTTGTGAGTCGGAGGAAGAAGTGAGTAGATATCACCCGGGGTGTGGGAGAAAACATCACCTGGAGTATAGGGAAAACATTGACAGCCCTCATAAATAGTAGAAATTTGAGCTCCTTAGATATAAGTCTAGCAAAGTATGAGCAAAAGCTGGATACTAAAAACTACACAACTCTAATGAGGGAAATACTATTATATATGGAATTATATATAATATAAAATATTGAGCATTCCCAATTGGCCTATATATTCATTGCAATCTCGAAATCTTAGCAGGATTTTTTGTATAATGACAATATGATCCTGAAATGTATATTAAAAGGTAAAGAAATTAGTTGGTCACACCAATTTTTTTTTTTTTGAGACAGGGTCTCGCTTTGTAGCTCAGGCTGGCTCTGAGCTCACTATGTAGCCCAGGCAAGCCTCGAACTCAGCAATCCTCCTGTCTCTGCCTCCCTAGTGCCGGGATTACAGGCGTGAGCCACCACGCCCGGCACTGTGGTATGTGGTATTGATTGCTGGGGGGCGTGAGTCTCCACGCCCAGCATTGTATGTGGTTACCGGGGATTGAACCCAGGACTTTGCACTTGCAAGGCAGGCTCCAGAACCACTGAGCTAACCCTCCGGCCCGGTCACACCAATTTTTAAAAACAAGTAGAAAGATTAGTATCTGACATTCAATTCACCCCAAGGAACTGAACAAGTTATATTATTGAAACTAAACAATTGGTAGGTGGCATTTTATTTTATGACAGAAGACTAGGTTGTTTTTTGTTTTTGTTTTTGTTTTTGTGCAGTACCAGGGATCAAACTCAGGACCTTTTGCTTCCAAGGTAGGCACAGTACCACTTGAGCTAAATCCCCAGCCCCAGAAGACTAGGTTTTTAAGAAGAAAATGCACCCTTAAGCTTTCAACTTGGAAATACACATCAGGCTGCCTATCGCTGTGCTCCCTTTGGAAGGCTAGTGCATCTCTCCATTTCAGAAAAAAATGACTTTTTCAATATTCAGAATTCTTACAATAACATTGGCTGGCACCTGCTGGCGAGGGAGGTGACTACAAGGAAGCAATGTGAAGTGTCATTTCAGCACCGCCTCTCCCTTTCCCGTCCGTGGTTCCGATGGCCTCATCCGAGGAGACAAGGTGATAATTGGGAAGGGAGTTGGAGCAAAAGGTCAGGGTCTTCCTAAGGCAGATCTTGGAAATGTCTCCCCCCTCCTTATCCCATAAAGTACTGTGCAGGGTCGACTTTTTGAAAGCAATTGTTCACATGCAGCCAGGAATCTGTTCTAGCTTATGTTCTGAAATGCTTTTTTAAAACATTCATTCCCTGGTCCAGGGATTTAGCTCAGTGGTTCTGCTGCCTGCCTTGCAAGTGCAAGGTTATAAATTCAATTCCCACGACCGCCAATATAAAAATAAAAATATGCATTCCCTGAAAATTCAGGTACAGTTCTGTCCTGCGAAGAGCAAAATGCAAGAAATTGATTAATAATAGGCCTGGTGTTTGAAATGAGAAATTAATGTTATTCTTGTCTTCACAACCCTTTTCAATTTTTTCCCTCTTTTCCCCATTCCACTTCCTCTTTCAGTCCCTCCCTCTTCAGCAAAACTTCTCATGAACTATTTCTCTTAGATGCTGCTTACATAATAGCACAGATGTGGTAAACATTTACCCATTATTAAAAAAAAACTGAGCTTCTGGTATATGTCATGTTCTGTGCTGGGAGTTGAAAATATACAGCTAAAAAATAGTCTTCTTAGAGTTTGTGGTCTACTGCAGCACAACTTGAAATTCTTATGTTATTGCTAACTCTTCCCTCCATCTGTCCCTCTGTCACTTTGCTGTGCATACATATTTATTATTCATCATCCTCTCCTGTCACATGTACGCAGGATGGGAACTTAGCAACCAATGTAATTTTAATTGATATTCAGGAATCAAGCAGAAGCTGTCAAAATGCTAAAGATACATGGTAAGGTTCCCCATTCACAGTCAACAATAAATAATAAAAGAGTTAGGATTAGCAAACAAACTCCAAAAGTCCATTTTAAGCAATGAGTAGACTATCAGATTAGGTAAGACTAGAATTAAGAAAAAAAGTATACAAAACTCCTATTCAGACTCGTAGAACTTGTGCTTTTGCTGGCCCTCCCAGGTGGGAGGGCCAGGGAGTTACATTTATAGAAACACCGTTGTGTTCTAGTTCTCCTCTCATCTACTACTGAATACCCTCCAGGTCCCCTTGAGGGCAACCCCAAGTATTCCCGAATGCCCCCTGAAGACCTCCCACTGGTACTGACGCATGAGGCGTTCCGTGACCTCTCCCCCGTCCTGCTCTAACCTCAGTGCTGGCTCTGAGAGGCAATGTCAGCACACCCCCGATCTCTGGGAAGCTGGGTGAATGCGCAGTTTTACTGATGCTGCCTCCTCGGATGGCATCTTTTGTCCATGTCTGCTGAAATCATACTGTGCTCAGGTTGAGCTCCGCTGAAGTTGCCAGATCTCCAATATAGCTAGCTGGAGCCTTCCCCTGCGGAGTGCCCAGTGCCTTCAATACAGCATGACATTCTAGGTTCTCTGCTGAGTGGATAAAACAGCTGGACTCATTTGTGCTGCTCTACACTAAATATATTGTGTCAGTAGTCCAGAATTCAGCAACACACACAAGACAGGTAAGAAATAAAATACTGGCTCACTTATATGGAAAGCTCCAAAATTCTAGGCCTTCAATAATTATGTCAGAGAGCAAGTTCAGGAAGCAAAGCTGAGCTCTCACCATGGATTCTAAACCTAGATCTCAGGTATGCACATAGAGGCAAACCAAGATGTGCCATCCTCTCTCCACAGCTCTTAAGTAATTGGGCCTGCCTTAGCAACCATATTTCATATGGTATAGAAAGCTTGGAGAAGAATGAGTTGATCATTCTTGGATCACTGACTGGAAAGACTTTCCCACAGAGACAGCAAGAAATAGACCAAGAAAATGTACATGTGTCACACATCAATATATTCATTTCATATTTGCACATATTCCTCCTACCTTGTGCTGCTCTGACCTGGAGGATTCCTTACTGTTCTTGAGTTGTTAAGACAAACTTCTGGTCTACCTACACAATGACCAATGAGGTATTAGAGAGTTTGCTCTATCAGAGATTCTTAATTTCATGTGTATTTTTTTACAATGCTTACTAACTGACACATAGCAAAACAAAGTAATCATATAATGACTCTATCAAAAGAATTATCCCTACTATTCATAAAACTAGACTCACCTTTTATGTCTTGTCTATTTCATAAGATTTCCTTCAGAAGATAGTCAATGGCCCTTCCTAAGTTAAAGACACAAGGGGCAAACTTTACTCAATCCTTAAAACTTATCATGGTCTAAGACAGGAACTGAGGAAAGAGGCACAAATATTTCTCCCTACAGTTTCAGAAGAGTAAACATGTGAGGCTTTAATATCTCTCAGATTCTTGAAGAAACTTAATTTTCAGTTTAATTGATAGCCTCCCTCTCTAAAAACCAACCCATGCAGACAGTATCTGAGAATAATGTGCCCATGGTCTAAATCTCCTTCTCCTTGCCAATGTTCAGGGTTTTGCTGCTTGACACAAGCTATTTTTCTTTCTTGGAAAATTTTCCTTTCTTGGAAATTTTTTTTCTCAAAATAGCGTTTATCATTCGTACAAGTGACCACCAATAAACCCCCTTTCAACCTTCCAGACAGCCATCAATGCATTTTAATGTAGGATGAGCCCAGGATTGACTTAAAATTAAGATCTAAAACTAGCTTGTGCTAACATTTCAGTCATTTATACTTCTCATTTGTCCAACTAGTTGCCCTAGGTATAGATAAATAAGTAGATAGATAGCCAGATAAAAAAAATCCTGCCATAATACCAATAACCAAAACATTTAGGCCAAAAATCTTATTAAAATGTAAAAAAAAAAAATCCCCTGTCCTCTTTCACTAAGAAATGTACTCTGAGGTAACTACTAAAGCTCACATAACTGTCAATGTCTTTTGTGGATACAATCTTAAATTCTAGACTATTATTTTATAAAAATCAGTTGTTTTAATTAGAGAAGTTGAGTGAAGACCTGGTGAGTTGCCTCTGAACTGCAATATTTGTGTATTGTCTTCAATGTGTCTATAATTACAGTACTTTTATATTTTCAAAATTATAAGGTCTGAATTGCACTTACAAAACTGAGAAGAAAAAATGTGATGGTAATAAAAAAGGGGAAAAACATTAAGTATTTTGATTAGCATTTTTTCAAAGAAATAAAATACCCTAGAATTAAAGTCTTTTCCCCAACTTGCTCAGGAAAAACTAGAAGAGGTCTGTAACACAGTGGGAAAATGAAGATAAATGACAAATGGTAAATACTTTACAAGTTTAAAACTGGGTTTAAAGTAAAAACTCAAGAGGGTGTCATGGTGACACATGCCTGTAATCCTAGCACTTAGGAGGCTGAGGCAGGAGGATCACAAGCAGAAATGCAGCCAGGGCTACATATGCAGGTCAAGGCATTCTGAATGACATTGAAAGACAATATCTCAGAAAATTCATCAATCACTAACCGAAGAAATTAATTACATTTAATGATCTTCAGTCAGATAGTTTTTTTGATCCAATTGCATGATGGGCCACAGTTCTTCACGTTTCCTATATTCATTCCTTTGCCATGTGCTTTGAAGTTACACTAAAAGAGTGACTTATTTTGGCCAACAGACAAATGAAATTGTGTCAGTACTTTGTTAAAAGTTGTTCACAGGTACCTGAGAAAATTAATGCTGATTATAAGCCACTGAGGCTTTATAGTTTGAAATGCAATAATGGTTAACTGATATAGTCTATATTTTATTAATCTGTAAACTTTATGAATATTTACTTAAGCACCTAACTTTAATAATTTGAAACGTTCATTTCTCTGGAAAAGCTATTTCTAACACCTTTTGAAATTAAAGTTGCAAGACAGAACCAAAATAGATATTCAAACCATGGTGTGATGGAGGGATCAGATAGCTCTCTTACTATGTATTTTAAAGGTACATGTAATGTAAGGATACACCAAAAAGCCTAAGCGCTGGACAGAGATAAGGACAAACAGAAATCAAGATAGGTACAATGATAACCACTGATCTTTTGATAGAACTTTAAGCAATACATCCTAACAAAGTAATAGATTTATAATATCCTGATCCCATCCCACAAATTATCAAAGACTTTGTCTCACTTCACCAATAATTTTACAGCACACCAAGTCAGGAAGAGACAGCCTGTCTCTAAATTGTATAATCAAAGCAAACTTTTTAGAGGGCAAAGGTAGAGTAATAACATCTGAGCCATTTATATGTACTTTTACATAGTACCAAAGTACTGTGATCAATATCTATATCCACCTTTTCAAGCCATTTCTTTAAGTCAGTCATTAGAATTAATAGGCAAATACATCCAGGGTTCTTTTAGACTTAGAAGAATAAAAAGTGAGAAAACTAATTTTTATATGCCAAGTAGCTTAGAGTTTTCCATTTAAATCCATTGAAATAACCTGAAACACTGTAAATCCTGTAAAATATGAATATTCACTGACTCCTTTAGGGACTAGAATTACCAAAATCATATCCAAAAGACATGACATGGAGATATATACAAATCTGTGAAAGGCCACTTGTGCCCTTAAATCTGTTATTTTAATCATTATTTCATGAATTCAAAAATATTTGTTGAACTCATTCAGGCCAAACAGGTGCCGTTTTTTTAATTGGGACATTTTGAAAAGGGAATGTTTGTAAAGTAATAAGGAAGGCGAAGGGAAGAAACTATAGAGTAATGTAATTCAGAACTCAAAACAGCAGATATGTAGCATCCTAAATCCAGGTTCAAAAATCTATTTTTCAGTTTAGAATGATAGGGTTCCTTTACTTTGCCCCACTTTTTCTGTCCCATTTCATTCAAACTAGCAGTGTCTTTCTCAACATAAATCTATTTCTATTCCTGGCCTCTGCTGAAATAGATAATTAAATCCACACATCACACCCATGATGGTTTTATCAAATGGTTGTTCAGTGGTGTCCTTAGTGTTCGCTTCAGAAGCTTTTCTTGGTTTGGCAACAAGGCTAAGTGAGGATTATTTTAGCAGCCTGGCTTCTTTTTGCCCTTCAATTCTTTCTTTAATTCAACTTACTTGTTGTGTTTTACTATAAGCAGTCAGGAGAAACCAGCTTTGAAAACACTTTAGCTAAATGTCTGACTTTATCACTCACAATTTCTCCATGAAACACTAGGTCGTGATTCACTCAAGTTCTTTGCTGCTTCCTAATATGAATCACTCATTTCTTCATTTCGGTCTTAGACTTCACCAGAATCACACTTAATGTCCATATTTCTAGAAGACCTCAGAACTTTTCCAGTATCTGTACCCATGACCTAGGTCCAAAGCTGTTAGCTTATTTGATTTGCTATAGCAGCACTCCATTCTTTGATATCAAAAGCTAGGGTAGTCAGCTCATATTATTGTAACAAAACTTTGCCATATCACAATTCTGACATCTAGAAGTCTGAGATCATGGCTTGGCTCTGGTGAGGATTTTCCTCTCAGCTCACAGACGGTTATTTGATTACGGTGTCCTTTCGTAGCAGGATAAGAGAAGAGATAGAGAGAAAAGAACCTTTCTGGTGACCCATTTTCTAAAGTCACAAATCCCATCCCAAAGACCCCACCCCTTAACTCATTTAAACCTACTTACTTCTCAGAGGCCTCCCCTCCAAATACCAAAATGAAAGGGACTATGAATTTCTAGTAACACGAAATCAGTACAGTAATTATAGAAAACTACATAAAGTTTTCTCAAAAAAAACCCCTAAATTATCACATTGATCAAACAATCCCACTTTTGGGTGTTTACCCCCAAAGATCAAAAATCTGTTTGTCACAGAGACATCTTCAATCTCATGCTCATTGTAGCACCAGCTAAACTCACAACAGTGAAGATACAGGATCAATCTAAGTATTCATCAACAGACAACTGGGTAAAGAAATGCAGTACGTATTCACAATGGAATGCTATACAGCCTGGAAAAACAGAAAATTCTCTAATTTGCAAAAGTGTGGGTGGAATTGGAGAAAATTACACTATGTGCAATAAGGTAGGTGCAGAAAAATATATTTCATGTTCTCTGTCACATATAGAATATAAAAATCTAATTCACAGAAGCAAAAAAAGCAATAGTGGTTATAGAATATGAAGCTGGGGAGACTGGGGGAAAATGGCCAAAGTATACAAAACCTCTGACAGAAGAAACAAAGTTTTTTGAGGATATATTATACGGTGTGAATATAGTTAATGTACTACAAACTTTTAATTGCTGAAGGAAATTTTCAAGTATTACTAAAAAAATCGTATTTGAAGTGATAAACAAGCTTATTTGATTGAGTTATTCTGCATTAATAAGTTACATCACTTCATACCCTGTAAATATAAACAAAAAGCATAAATAGCCTATTTACCAAAAAAAAATTAAATCAGAAAAGGAAGAAACTAACCTAATCAATTTGAGTTGTAGCCTGTCTTCCCAATCCCGCCTGCGCAATCCAGACCTCTCTTTTAGGCTCCTAGTTCTACCCTCTTAGGGTGCAACAATTTCAGCATTCCAAAACAGGGCCTACTAGGTCCTTCTCTTCTCATTGAGGTTGTGTTTGGCTCCCCAAAGACTCATGTACGTCTCTTTATGCAAAGGGTGTTTAGTCCATCTCTAAGAGCTGCCAAGCTCCTAACAGATTAAGACTGCTGAAAAGTCCAAGGCCAAGGTCTCCTCTGAAATTTAAGGCACACTGTTAGCTGTGAGCCCCCCTGTATAAATGGAAATTAAATTAAACATTTCCAACATGCAGTGGCACAAGATACACATCTCCATTTCACAAGTCACAAACAAGGAGTTAGCAATCGATGGGAACAAAGCAAAGCCAAAACCCAGCAGTCAAACCTTCAGTCTCACAGTTCCATCACCCTTGCCAATCTGCGGCGAATTGCGAAGGGCAAATGCCTCGGGTGGCTCCGCCCCTAAAGCTCCCGAGGTTTCTCCCCGAGACCGGTTCTGCTTCGCCCTGGCAGTTTTCCTCGGGTGATTCCATTCCTGGCTTCTCTGCACTTCTGGGGTCTCCACTGTGCTTCAGCTTCGCGCTCACAGCTCCACGCACAGCCCTCTCAGAAGGCTGCCTGTCCTCTCCCGCCTTCTGAGGTCTGGGTGGAGGCCTTCCTGAGCCCGCAATTCTTCCATTCTGTATGTGCCTAAAACCAGCACCATTAGATGAGGCTACCAGCTTGGAGACTTCGTTCTCTCTTGGTTATAGCAGTCAACTGTCTAATAACCAAATTCCGTCCTTAAGCACGGTGCTCTGGGGTGCACTTCTCAAAGCAAAATCTTTCACTTTGGCAATTTTGAGGCTACACATGGTGGAGCGAGCCCTGTGCCTCTTGTAAATCCCTCAAGCCTTTTCTATTCCCCTGCTCCTTCTCAGCAATCAAGATAACCTCTTCTTGAAAATATTCAAAAGGAAAAGGGAGCCGGGGGGTGGCTCACGCCTGTAATTCCAGCATGCCACTGCTCCAACACTGGATTATCCTGAATTTTTTTCTACAAAATTCATTAGGTTTACACCCTTAATCTCAATCTCTGGACACAAGCAAAACACATAAAAACTTTCTGCCAGTCCATAACACACATCATCTGAAGTCCAACAGCCAATGCTTTCTTTGTTCCCAGCAGAAACATCCTGAGCCTGGTCTTCTGAACTCTGACCAGAATCTCCCATCCAGTACAGCTTATATAGCATTCCCACTCCGATTTTTCAGGAAGCATCTCCAAACCTTTCCTCACAATTTCCCTTCCGACATGCCAGCTTTAAATGCTCCTAAACCACATCGTCAGACACAACAATGACTCCACTGCTTTCGGTACCAAATTCTGTTTTAGTTACTTTTCTTGTTGCTGAAACAAAATACCCGACACCCAAAGTTAAATGAGAAAAAGTGTATTCAGCTCAGTTTGTAGAGGTTTCAGCCTGTAGTTGTCTGGCTCCAAGGCAGAGTGGTGCATGGCAGGGGCATCACAGAGGAGAAAGTTCTTTCTACACAGAAGATGGCAAAACCAATGAGGGGCCTTAAGGGCATCTCTCTGCTCCCTTTTATCATATCTGAACTACTTAGGACAGCTAGTCCTTGCCCCTTAATCCTAGTGCCTTGATCCCAGAATGCACCAGGAATTAATTTCAGGGTCACACGCTTTAAATCCCTGGAAACAAAGGCACCTCTGACCACATGAGGTTTTAGGAGAGACATCTCAACACAAGCCATAACACTAATATTCTACACTTGAATTTTCTTGTCAAAATATACCATCTAATAGATCTCTGTTTAATTCAGATCAAATAACCTACCTGAACGTCAAATTCATCATTTATTTTTCCTCATTTGCATAGGATGTCAGCCCATTGTCTTATATATATAAAATTATTGTGCAATTTAATACTATAGAATAATATTACCTATTTTATCTCCTCTGGACTACCTTACTTTAATCTTCAGCAATTTGCTAAATAAAATATTACATAATTACATAAGCTTTCACATTAATAACCTCATTATGTCTTTAAGATTGCTTCTCTATCATATTTTCTCTCCTGATCAAAAATAAATGTATTTTAATTATAAAAAGTTGAGGTTATTAGAGAAACACAGCAATTTTAATATATCTGCAGCCAGTATTTTTATATCATATTATAAATTTGAGACTATGCTGGAAGAATATATTTATTTAATATATTATAATGATAAGCCAACTCCCAACCTTTGTAACATGATATAAAATCAGAATCATTCAGTGGTAGGAAGGGCAGGGGAATGGGGAAAAAATGAGAATAAAGATGTGTCATGTACAGGTACAAATTTTTAATGTTGAATGTGATCATAATATTTACATAAAATGCACAGATAAACTCAATTACATTAAGAAATGATTCTTGAGAATTTTTTTCAAAGAAGGGTATTTCATCAAGAATTCACAGACAGGGCCAGAGATTTAGCTTAGTGGTTCTAATGCCTGTCTGGCAAGCGCAAGGGCCCTGGGTGTGGTGACTCACGCCCACCGGCAATGATTACCACAAACCACAGCGCTGGACGTGGTGGCTCACGCCTGTAATCCCAGCACTCAGGAGGCAGAGACAGGAGGATTGTTGAGTTCCAGGCTTGCCTGGGCTCCATAGTGATCTTAGGGCCAGCCTGAAGTACAAAGTGAGACCCTGTCTCAAAAAAGAATTCACAGAAAAAAATACTCTCAACACATAAACTTTAATTTTATGAGGTTATATAAGTTATGTATTTGATTACTCTGATTCCACCTGACTTAGCTTTTCCCACTGAAATATGAAGTAGATGTCTGCCAAAATGATGATACTGATACTTATGGTCAAAACTTATAACAAATATCACATTAAGTCAATTTATTATACCAAATGTCAAAGATATATAGTAAATATGAATTTATAGGCAGATAAATGGATGACTTTGGTAAATGCATGGATGGATGAATTTGATTAAACTGTATTGGACTGTTTTTTCCCATTAGGGCAAAGAGCCAAAGCTGTATTACCAAAGGTGTAGTTTGCATCTCAAATATCCTCTAAAGTCATGTGTGAAGGCTCTATTAGGCTTGACACTATTAGGAGATGACAGAAGTTTTAAAGAGTAGGGCCTAGGGGTAGGTCTCCTGGTCACTGGAAGCACACCCTTGAAGGGAACAATAGGACCCTGCCCATTCCTCTTTCTCTAGGCCCCACTCTCATTACCACAACCCAGACTCACCTGGCATGCACAGTGAACAGACTATATCCACTATATTCATACCATGATGTTATACAATATGAGGAGCCACTACAAAGTTTGATGCAAATAAATACTCTTGGTGATAAGCATTCCATTTGCAATTATCACATTCTACCTCTTCCATAATGGTAAATAACATTTGTTCCTCTAACTCTAGGTTATCTCACTTCTTGAAAAAATATTAATTTCTGAAGCACAGAAAACTGCATTGGAATACATTCTTTGAAATCACTAAAGAATGAGATATTGGGGCTGGAGATTTAGCTCAGTGGTTCTGCCTCATAAGCACAAGGTCCTGAGTTCAATCCCGGTAACCACATACAACAATGCTGGGCATGGTGATTCACGCCCACCAGTAATCAGTACCACATACCACAGTGCCGGGCGTGGTGGCTCATGACTGTAATCCCAGCACTAGGGAGGCAGAGACAGGAGGTTTGCTGAGTTCAAAGCTTGCCTGGACTACTGAGTGAGCTCAGGGCCAGCCTGAACTACAAAGCGAGACCCTGTCTCAAAAAAAAAAAAATCTAAATATTAAAACAAAAATACTAGATCTGTTGGAAGATAAGTTAGGTAGAACTCTTAAGACATTATGTGCAGGTAAAGACTTTTTGAACAAAACCCTGATTGCACAGAAAATGTCACAAAGAATCAACAAGTAGGATCTCATCTGGTTTTGTTAAAAAGCTTTTGCACAGCAAGAGTAACCACCAACACAGTGAAGAGACAACCCAGAGAATGGGAAAAAAATTTTGCCAGCTTTTACTCAGAAAAAGAACTAATGTCTAGAATACATAAAGAACTCAAAAAGTCAGATCTTCCCAAGTTTAAAGGCCAATCCAAAATTGGGCATCTAAATAAACTGATACTTCTCAGATGATGAAATACAACCAGCAAATAAATATGTGAAATAATGTCCAACCTCATTGGTCATTCAAGAGATTCAAATTAAAGCAACATTGAGATTCCATCTCATTTCACATGAAAAAAAATAGTGATTATTAAGAAATCAACCAATAACAAATGCTGCTGGGGCTGTGGGGAAAAGGGAACCCTTTTCACTGTTAGTGAAAGTACAGACTGGTGCAGCCACTGTGGAAATCAGTGTGGAGATGGCCCAAAAAACTAAAACTAGAAGTTGTGTTTGACCCAGCTATTCCCCTTCTTGATATGTCCCTGTATTAGTCAGTGCTTACAAAATTTGCAAGGTTGGAGTAAGTCCTTTCAAGTGATTGCACAGGCTCTGAGTCAGATTTAACGTAGGGCACATGCATTTACCAAGTAGGCTATCAATGGCCACATCCAGAGACAGATAAGAGTCCAAAATATCTGTCAAGCACTAGAGTTCTGAAAGATTCAAAGGCCTGAAGCCCACTGTAATGTCCCATAGGAATCTGCAACATAAAGCCAAAAGATCCGTGACAGACGACTGAGTAGTCTATCCCAGAAGGTCAAGGGGTCAGAGCTAGAAGCTGAAGAGTCTGCACAGAAAGCCAGGAGATGATGCTCAAGGCAAAGGAATGCTCTGGTAGTGGTTATTCATTGTCAACTTCAGCCAGAAATGCTCAGCTGAATTAAGTCATCAGGGTTCTGGGCTTGGAAGGTCTCTTAAGGAAGACTGTTGTGGAAACACTGTAACAGAAGAATGGGAGGGAAAGATTTCAGCTGATTTTCCTTGAAAGAGCTTCAGTGTGGCTGATTTATCTTGGAGGAGCTCTGACTGTTCTCATCAGAGGAGCTTCAGAGTTTACATTCTCCTTGGACTTTGAACGTTTTCAATCCTCTCGTTCTCTGTCTCCCTGTCTCTCTCTCTCCCTCTCTCTCTCTCTCTTCCCCTCCCTCTCTATCTCAGCTTCTATGCTCAAATCAGATATCTAAAAGGATCATATTACAATAGATCAATAAATTAGTATGTCTCTCTAGTCTCCTTTAAGGTCTTTTTTCACACTTTCTCATTTCATTTATTTATTGTATAAACCAGACTGCTCATCTTGTAAATCCCTCACTGTTTACCAATCTCAATCCAGTGTTGTCATGTAATATCTTCCCATCCCTCCATATTTCTTATGATTTTACTTTAACTTCTATGTTTTCTATGGCTGTAGAGACTTGATCAGATTTACAATTGATATTTTTGGAAAGTCACCTCTTTTTAATATCCAGGGGAAATATTTAGCCTTGTCCTGCCATACTATCAGTGAATCATTTGCTTATTTTTATTGTGTCACCCTCCCTTAAACTTTTCAAGAGATTGTATGAAGGATCAGTACATCCTTTCATCCCATGATGAAAGTCTGTTTGTCCTGAACTCTGAGCCGAAGTTTAACTTCAGTGTAGCAGCCTTCCAACCACATGGCAATCTCAGGCTCAAACTCAGTACTAAAATTGGGTCATGCTGGGCGTGGCAGCACATGCTTATCATATGAGCACTCAGGAGGCAGAGGCAGGAGGATCACCATGAATTTGAGGCCAGCCTGAACTACAATAGTGAGATTCACTCTTTAATTAAATAATTAATTAAACTCACTGTGTGTTTTATTCCAGAGATCTTTAGTAAAGATACTCTCAGTCTATTACATCATTTCTCATTAAAAAAAAAAAAGCTTATGACCTTGTAGTTTTGCTCATAGATCCTCCACGGCCCTAATACTTGTGGCCAGCCTTTGATCTCTCCTTGAAATTATGTCTAAGAGAAGTAGTTTTCAGGGAACTGGAATCAGCAGGGTGATATAGAAAGATTTGGGTGCTTTGGGAGCCACCCCACACCACCACACACACACAGACTGAGCCACAATGCATGGAAAACCACAAACTAACTGAAAGGCTTCTATGCCCAAAGAAATCACAAAATCAGACTCCCTGAAGGCGATCCACAGACTCAGAACACACTCTCTTGCCAGACATCCTGTCTTCAGTGTGCTGCTCTGTTGATCAAGAAGAGATGTTGCGGTTCCCAGTTTCACTGGGAAGGACTTGGTTTGTGTATCCAGCACCTCAGCTTTTCCAAGGAAGTTCCCTGGAGGACGAGCTTCTGTCTTCCAGCCCCTGAGCTCTGTGGGGTCTGGAACAGTCTTGCCATTGATCCTTCCCTCTGCTCGGCCCAAAGCTGATAAACAAAAGAATCCCAGCTCTCAGCTTCTCCCCAGGGAAGGGAAGAGTTGATCCGCACACCTAGTATTCCAACTTCTCCCAGCCTGTGCCCAAAACTCTTTTCTAGCTCAGCAGTGCTGGAACTCTAACAGCTCCTGCAAGGTCTGACCGCCTGGGAGAGAAAGCAGGCACCACCACCATAACTCAGTGTGGAGACAGTGGAGAAGACCCACTGCGGCCTGCTTCTCCCTGGAGACAGAAAGACCTGGTAAAGGCTCAGAATCTCTGACAGGGTTGGCGGTAGGTAATGCCACCAACAACACAAGTGACAAAAACAAAGTGAACACATGACTACAGCAAACAAAAGAACTTCTGTATAACAAAGGAATCCTAAGAAATGGGGGAAATAATTACAAACCCTGTCCCAGATAAGAGGTTAAAATTCCAGAGAAGAAACTCCTATACTTCAGGGTAAACCAACCTATAACCCAATTAAAAATGGGGTGAAGATTCAAATAAATATATAGCTAGTACATGTATGAAGAAGATATATGTATGGCTAAGCAGTACATGAAAAATATCAAAGCCACTAAAAATTAGGGAAATGCAAATTAAAACCACAATGAGATGTTGTCTTCCACCTGTCAGGATAGCTACTGTCAAGAAACCAAAGAAGATATGCAGTGATTGTGACACTTTCACACTGTTAGTAGGTTACAAAGTGGTGCTGCTGCTATAAAAGAACAATAGGGAATTACCCCAAAACTTTAAAAGTAAAACTTATAGATGACCCAACAACTCCACCTTTTAGTATGTCTCCAGAGAACTGAAATCAAGACTTCAAAAATACTCCTTCTATGTTCAGTTACAGCATCGTTCATAATAGTTAAAATATGAAAACAAGCTCAGTGTTTATTGGCATATGAGTGGGTAAAGAAAAATGTGATCTATGTGCTCACAGAATGCTATTTAGTATTTTTTTTAAATAAGGAAATTCTGCGCTAATGACAATAGAGATGAACCTCAAGGACATCCAATCTACAACTGAAAACCCACTTATTGCACAGTGCCAACACTCCAATTAAACCCGAATGCTGAGGTTGTAGTTTAGAAAAAACAACTCAGAGATTTTTAAAAAAACACAGTAACTAAGCTTTCGATGACAGAAACAGCCTGCTGTGGCACGTGGCCCAGTTTCACCACCACTGCCCTAGGGACACTTCTCACAGATAGGGTACTACCTCTCTGACCCTCCCTCCCTATGTTAACCAAACCGACCAGCCACTCTTCTCTGTTACCTTCTGTTCTAAAACATGTAAAGACCTTCAATCATGGCTCATAGCCCAGGGTCCATTCAATTTCATTAAACTGATTTTACATATTTCTGAAGGGACTGAATGAGCTCCAACATACAGTTATTATTTCGCTCGACTGGATCTATGTATTATTTCCTTATTTCTAAATCATTTGAGAGGCACCTCGCTGTTACAACTCCCTTTCCCCCTTACAGATGAATAAATATGCCCAAAGAAGGAAATACCAGCTTGCCTGTTATACCACCAACTACTTCCTCTCCCCGTAGAAATTCACCTATACTTGTCTTTTGAAAAACCTAAGGGACCTCCCTTAGGCACTGAAATGGCGACCTAAGAATAGTGTTCCCAAAAATATTAGAAAGTCCCTGAGTAATAGCAAGATATAAATCATAAAGACCTCTAGAAGTTGGTCTCCAGAGGTTAAAAATAAAGTTTTCGGAAGTGGTGATAAAGGAATTCAGCTTAAGTTTTTGAATTCTCCTAGAGTTCCCTTTACTTAGCTCAAGATATTTCAAAACAGCCTAACTTTTAATGAACACTTGAAGCAATATATATGTTTCTGAGTCTTTGCTATGTGTCAGTTCTCACATCAGGTGAGCAAGATTAAGGTAAGATCATAGTCATGGCTCTCAAAAGACAAAATAAGCCCTCAACTATAATAGAACGTTATTAGCATTTTTGTAAAGCAAAAAATAATGAATAGGACTATATCTTTTCTGTCTTAATCCTCTGAGAAGGGCTCAGTCCTCCTTCAGAGGAGCAAGGGGTAAAAACTGTAACCAAACAATTATCTGTATTCTTCCCTATTCTTGAGATTTCTCCCATATGTAATAGCACCAGCTTGAACAGTAGCAGCAATCTGAGCTCATAAGTATTTCATTTATGTACCATGCTTATATAACACGAGAAAAAAATGACAATACTTGTTTTATTCCTACAATTTCCCAGTTCACATGCTTCATTCAGCTACTTACTTAATACCTAAGAATATCTTTCTTTGACTTATCCTTTGTGCACTGCACAAAACTGTCCAGAGCTACTCCTTATAACTAGACATAACAATAATTAGATCATTGCTTTCTCAGGCTCTTAGAGTTGTTTGCATTTATCTTTTCTCAAAACACTATAACATTACATAATGGGGAGGGGCCAAGAAAGTGGCAGAGAAACTTACACATTTCAGTCCCCTTTGGCATCTCTGCTTCCTCAGACTGACCATAATGCTGCCCTGGGCTGATTATCAGATTCACATGGTCATGAAATTGCAACCACTCAACAATCTTATGCTTGTTACTTCTTCAAATGAACACCAAGAATTCATTGATTTAACATATTCTATTTTTGTTTGTTTGTTTGTTTGTTTTGAGACAGGGTCTCACTTTGTAGTTCAGGCTCACCCTGAGCTCACTATGTAGCCCAGGCTAGCCTCGAACTCAGCCATCCTCCTGTCTCTGTCTCCCAAGTGCTGGGATTACAGGTGTGAGCCACCATGCCTGTGGTATGTGGTATTGATTGCTGGTGGGCATGAGTCACCATGCCCAGCATTATATGTGGTTACCGGGATCGAACTCAGGACCTTGCACTTGCAAGGCAGGACCGGAACCACTGAGCTAAATCTCCGGCCCAACATATTCTATTTTGACCTAGAACATTTTCTTCCTCTTCCATTTATTTTCATTGACTTTATCAAATGTAACTCCCTGTGGAAAATAGAGAAACATCTACCACAGTCCAGGAAGCCTCCCAAAAGAGAAGACAGCCAAATTGAATGTGGAAAGATGACTAGACACTAGCTAGTTAGGGAAGCAGGGGGAGGGAAATCCAAGTATGGAGACACCAATGGATGTGATGGCTAAGAAATATGATTTCTTCAGGGAAGCATGCATTTTATAAAGTATATACAGGCTGTACAGGAGGTCAAAATTAAAGTATATAAACAAATCTAGAACCCAGTGGAAGCATTCAGCCCAGCAGTTTCTGTCACCCACCACAAAGGCAATTACTGTATTTCTTACCCATTGCTTCAATCACCAGAACAAGTAATGTCACATGGTAGAAATACCATTTGATGAAAGTACCCATAATGAATGAGTGAACCAATAAATAATAGGCTACAAGCTGTCCTTTATGTATAATGCTTACATGTTGAATTGCAAGCATAATTCCCTCAAGGGAAAAGTAAGAAACAGTGTAATGGTTACTCAGATAAAATAGGGCACCATAAGGACTCAAAACTTTCTCACTTGGGCTAGATGTGTAGCTAGAACAGAGACCCACAACTGTGACTGAGTGCTAGAATCACTTGGGGAACTTTTACAACTCGCAAAGCCACATTCCCAATTAAATTGGAATCTCTAGGAGTGGAACACAGCAGGAGCAGTTTCAAGCCTACGTGTGGTTCCAGTGTTCTGCCACAGTTGAAAACTCCTGAATTTGTGCATCAACACCATACAAGGTTTATAAAGAAACTTTCCTCTCTTAAAATCATAGGGACTACCTGAGGACTTTTTTCTTAAACAACATGTCTTGTCCTAGCTAGTGATTCAATAGAAGCAGAAATGAACCTCAGCAGGTGTCTTCTGAAAAATACTCAGGCAAGATTCTGCTGGATGTCAAAATCTGAGAACCACTCCCTTAGAAAATGTATACCAAGCCGGGCATGGTGGTGCATGCCTGTAACTCCAGCACTTGGAAGGCTGAAGCAGGGGGGGGGCCACCACGAGCTCAAGGCCAGCCTGGGCTACCTAGTGAGTTCCACCCCAGCCTGAACTACATAGAGAAACTCTGTCTCAAAAAATAAAAAGAAAAGAAAGAAAAGGGGAAAAAAAAAGAAAATGAATAGTAAACTTTGGCAAATGCTCAAGGTCACATAAAGGCAAGATGATAAAAGAACTCTTCCTCTCTTCCATTATGTCATGAAACTGTCATTGCCAGAGATTGTGCAAAAGAGTAGGTGTTTCCAAAAGACAAATTATTAAAAGCATCTCTTTATTTGGAGAAGTGTGTGCGCTGACCTACCAAAGCAAGTGTCTTGTTTCCTAGGAAACACTGAGAGGGCCATCTGTTGGACTTCCTGTGTAGTAAGCTTGACACTTGGCATCACCCAAGCAGTGGTGAGAAGAGACCCCGGGTCATGTGGCAAAGGCTTCCGGACCGTATTGTTCCACTTAGGACATATTACAGATCACCTGTTCCTCAGTGCTGTTTCTGAGCATTGTTCTTACTTTAATTAAATCCCTGGGGGAAAGAATCTTCCCTATCAGAGCAGGTTCTGGAATGTGCTATAGAGGTAAGCAGATTGAAGAGAAGGAAAATAAGGTCTGCCAATTATTTGTTAAGAGAATAGGAAGCAGGAGACATCATACACTTTTAAAAAACACAAATCAGGAGTGTAAAAAATATCCTGATAGTCATCTGCATTGTCTTCCTTACAAAACAAAACTTTTATATTTTCCCCAAACCCTTAGAAAAGAGAATCAATGAGCTTCCTTGCATCATTGACAAGAATTTCTCAGACTCTCAAAAAAAAAAAGAGTTAGTGTTCATTAGTATTCAATTGCATATTTTCTGTATTGAAATCAGTGTGCATTCTCTTGTCTTTATACTTTATTAGCTTCTCTACTTACTGTTATTTAATGAAAGTTCATGAGGCCCTACTAGCTTACTTTTACATAATTTGTTTCCAATTTTCCATCTTTTTCACAGGAAATAATTTGATATTGAATTATTCTTATTATTCATAATTATAAACTTACAGTTCACATATATGTATACAGTACCATTTAATCTGGCTTGTTTGCAAGCTTTATAACAAATAGCCATATGTTCAGCATGTATGAACCTGTCCCATATCTGAATAATTAATTTTTCACTGATGCCTGCCACTTTCTCACATTTTCTCAGAAGAAAGAACTGTCTTGATGACTAGCTTAAGATGTACTTGTAGCTACTTCACAGCCCTTTTATTTCTAATGTCAGTTATCAATTTTTGCCACACCTAAAAGGGGGATACAATCAAAGAGGGGAAGCAGTCTTTTCAACTGTAGAAACACCAGTGAAAATTCCTGAAGGAAAGAACTATACTCCCCTTGGCCCCTTTTATAACAGCATTAATCCACTTTTGAAGACTCTACTTTTCTCATGACCCAAACCCTCCCTAGAAGGCTCTACACACAAACAACACACCTTACAGACAAAATTTCCAGCACATGGGGCCGGAGGGTTAGCTCAGTGGTTCCAGCAACCTGCCTTGCAAGCGCAAGGTCCTGAGTTTGATCCCCGGTAACCACATACAATGCTGGGCGTGGAGACTCACGCCCACCAGCAATCAATACCACATACTACAGTGCCGGGTGTGGTGGCTCACGCCTGTAATCCCAGCACTTGGGAGGCAGAGACAGGAGGATTGCTGAGTTTGAGGCTTGCCTGGGCTACAGAGTGAGCTCAGGGCCAGCCTGAACTACAAAACGAGACCCTGTCTCAAAAAAAAAAAAAAATTTCCAGCACATGAATTTGAAAAACACAATCAAACCTTAGTAATAGATAATATTTTCCCCCTCACAGAGAAGAAAACCAAGGCATAAAAAGGTTAAATGGCTTGCCTAAGGTTACATATAGCAATCAAACAAACTATGATAGCACATTGGGCTAACTTGAGATTTTCCTAGTGAGAGTCCCCAAATGCTTATGACATGACATCCAGTGACAGAAGTGATGTTCAGTTCAGAATGTACCTTCCTATGTCAAATCTCATTTGGATATAGTCAGTGTCATTGGAAATTATGTCCTTCTAAATTTTTTAACTCTTTTCTCTCAGATAAGTGAATTTTGAACCTATGAAATCCATAGGAGTCACTTCATACGGTGGAGTTCTGACTTTGAACAGTGAGGCCTGCCTTCTCTCTAAAGCTAATTTCTCTGGAGTTACTGGAAACCTACAACCTTTGGTCCTTCTACTCCATGAAGAAGCATTAACCACCAGGGTCAAGCTGTAACCACTGTCAGACGGGAATGGACAAGCCCCCTTAATTGCTGAAGAATATCAGATACAGATTCCACACATACTGTAACTCACAGTTGATCTGCTTCTAGGCTCTTTTGAGCGAAAATATGCAGCATCCAATGGGTAGGTTCGAGAGTAGAAAGACTCCACAGAGATTTCTGAAAGCTGTGGGGAACACAAGCAAATACAAGCAAAGTCCTTCTCTTTGTTTTTTTCCTTATGTTTGTGTTTTCTAACCTAACTAGTAAAATGAGACCTTTACAGAGAAAAATAATTTTAAAAGAAAACACTATAAACTAAAACAATCCTGTGGATAATCATGTGGAAGAATGTGACTAAAAGTAATGAAAAATAAGCACAAACTGAATTGTACATTGCTTCAATCATTAAACATTAATTCAATATTTGTCTAGTTATGTGAGGTTTAAAAAACAAATTAAAACTGGGCTCTGTCTTCAGCTTCAGAAGCTTGTAATCCTAATGGAAAAATAAGTTAACCTATCATAAAATTCTAATACAAGCCAACACATGATGTGTTTTAAAAGACTATCCAACATGGATAATCAGAGAAACATTCATGAAAGAGATTTCCAATATCCTGATATTAAGTGCTGAAGATACTTCCAATGGATGGAGAGAAGGGAATAGTTCATGTCGGCCTGCATTCGCATGCATACATGCATGTATTTTTAAAAATTGGGGGAAATACATGAAATTATAACTGGTTGTTTATGGTATGGGGAAATCAAGGGCTTTTTATTTACTTTTGGTAAAATTTCTGAAATTTTCAAGTTCTCAACGGTGTTTTTTTATCATAGTCAGAAAATCCATTTTTATTTTCAAAATACTTTCCACACCTTTGGAAAAGAGATGAAGCCCAAAACAACAACAAAGTACATGTTCTTCCTTGTTATTTAAGGGAAGAAGGAGACCCTCCTTTTCAGTGCAGAGTGGAGATTGACGCAACTTTCACTCTATTACCACTCACACCAAAGGAATTACTCTGTCTGCGTTGAGCTGTAAGAAAGAAGTGTAATCCTGAGACCTCTCCAGCCCCACTTCCTGTTCTCTAACCTTTCTCAAAGACTCTTTGCACTTTCTCACCATTATTCTATGCTTTAGCAGCTTAGTAAAAACTTTCAGTGACCGGTGCCTAGAAAACCAGACAAGCCTTAGAAGCTGATGCTTTGCTGAGTTGCAACCGCTGAACAGGAAGACAGAGTAAGATGGGAAGCAAATTTTACGATGATTTTACCGAGCCAGCTACTTTTTCATAAGCTAGAATGAGACACACCTGATCATTGTGCTTTGCTAACACCTTAAAGTTAACTGTTCAGAAAGCCGCCACTGGACTATTTACCAGAAGGAAAGGGAACATGAACTGAGACCCTCTCCCTACTTCTTTTCTGCTGTTTAGTCAGAGTTCAACCATGGAATTTCAGATCCTCTGATTTTCCCAATTACATTAACTGTCCTCCTTTAGGCAGCTGGCGGGTAGCCCAGGCCCAGGGCCCAAGAGTATACAGTGCTATCTTGGAAGCTGTGTGGTACACCTTGTCAAACTTCCCCATCTTCACTACAAAAAAAAATGACATGTCTACTAGGGAAATGAAATCATTTCCACATTATATGAATAGATGCCAAAAAATATGTATTGGCTGTCTAGTCAGCTATATATCAAGCTCTGGGATAAGAACCACAAATTATAAGTGCTGTCCATACCCACACAGTACTGTTTTGTGAAAGACACAGACAAACATAGTTCAAAGTGATACATTTAATAATAGAAACATTTTAAAATAACAGAAAAAAATGATGGATCATGTTCAAGACAACAAGCAAGTCTTCCAAGAGGTACTGATATTTAAGATGTATTTAAAGGATAAGTATGGGTTTGTCACATAGAAGAGATGGAGGAGCATTCTAGAGACCACATAATTAATAAAGACCCGCAGGAAGTCCTGTGCTATGTTTGAGTTGGGGAATTAATGTTTTAAACTGATGAATGAAAAACTTACAGGAGAGAAGTATGAAATGACTTTAGATAGGCAAAGTAAGACTAGATGATGAAGTATGCAGTCGTGTTGAGGATTTTAGACTCCTGTGAATGGTGAGATGAGCACTAGTGAGGGAGTTCAAACAGCTCAGTAATATGGCTAATTGTGCCTCATTCTGGCTACCAAGTAAAGGATCAGAGACCATGAAAACTGAGGGCCCACTGCAGCAGCCCAGATGAGTAAACCCAGTGGCTATAAACCAAATAAGTGACATTGATAGTGATGAGTATTTTTTTAAAGTATTTTAGCACTAGTAAGCAGCTCAGTTCGTGATAGCTCAATCTTGGAAACAACCCAAATGTCCATCAACTGGAGAGTGGATAAAGAAGATGTGGTTTTTTTACAAAATGGAGTATTACTCTGCCATAAAGAATGACAAGATCAATCCATTTAGGTGCAAATGGAGACATCTGGAGGATATACTAATAAGTGAAATCAATAGTTCACAGATAGACAATTCCCGGATCTTCTCTTTGGCATGAACACCTGTAGATGCAAAAGAGTTCTAGAAAGTAGAACAGCTTTTATAGAGTGGAATATTTCTATAGGAAACTTGGTGTGGGAATGTGATGAGGGGAAGGAATAAATATGATACAGAAAGAAAATAAAGGAGCATGTATAAAGGGAGGAGGAGGGGGGGAGTGGGTAGGGATATGGGTAAAAATGAGAATTAACTTGTGGCATATACTGGTACAAATTTCCCAATGTTATATGTGATTTTGAGATGTATATAAATTGTACCAATAAAGAATTCAATTTAAAAAAAAAGAAGTACAGAACGAGGGAACAGGTTTATGGTGAGTTATAGAAAATGTGGTTTTTAAAAGATGACTTGAAAGTAAAAGGCAGAGACTTCCAGGAAGATGGCAGAACAGTAGGCAGCAGAAAAATGACCTCTCCAATATTTGGAATCCAGACACTAGCATACAGTGATGTGAGAAAGAGAAGGAGGAGGGAAGTGAGTTCAGGGACCCAGCAAGGATCTGGAGCTAGAATTAGCGCCCATGGGGAGAGCAAAGAGAGGGACCACAAGGTAGAGATGCAATGGCTGGTGAGTTATTTGGGTTCAGATACCCTCAAGAAGAGCAATTGGGGGCCGGAGGATTAGCTCAGTGGTTCCGGCGCCCTGCCTCGCAAGTGCAAGGACCTGAGTTCGATCCCCGGTAACCACATATAATGCTGGGTGTGGAGACACGCCCACCAACAATCAACATCGCATACCACAATGCCGGGCATGGTGGCTCACACCTATAATCCCAGCACTCGGGAGGCAGAGACAGGAGGATTGCTGAGTTCGGGGCGGCTTGCCTGGGCACCATAGTGAGCTCAGGGCCAGCCTGAACTACAAAGTGAGACCCTGTCTCAAAAGCACAAAAAAAAAAAAAAAAAAGAAGAGCAATTGGCTGGTAGCAATTTTTTAAAGGGGGGAGTTATAGAACATCAGGATTCAGAAGGAAGCAAAGCATATGTATATAAGGCGGGGTTATAGAGTAGGTAGGGGAATGGGAAAAATGAAAATTAAGTTGTGTCAATACTGGCACAAATTCTCAATGCTGAGTGTGATCATGATGTGTATATAAAATGTATCAATAGGGCCAGAGATTTGGCTCAGTGGTTCCGGCGCCTGCCTCGCAAGCGCAATGGTCCTGAGTTCGATCTCTGGTAACCACATACAGTGCTTGGTGTGGTGACTCATGCCCACTAGCCATCAATACCACATACCACAGTGCTGGGCATGGTGGCTCACGCCTGTAATCCCAGCACTCGGGAAGCAGAGACAGGAGGATTGCTGAATTCAAGGCTTGCCTAGGCTACATAGTGAGCTCAGAGCCAGCCTGAACTACAAAGCAAGACCCTATCTCAAAAAAAAGTACCAATAAAGAATTCAATTTAAAAAAAAAGAATTCAGAAAAGCTGCAAGTTGGCTCCAAGTAGAGGTTTCAAGTGTAAGTCAGAGTAAGTTCAAGCCAGCAAAAGGTCAGGGAACTAAGTTTACACAAGTAGCACTCAGAGTGTTGCAGGCTGGAAAACTCAAGTTCAAGCCTCACAAGCAGAAATCAGAAGTGGCCTGAACTCCAGTGGAACTAAAGGCCCAGGTTTGCTGGGATCGTGCACCACCATAATTCTACTGCTGGTTTGCTGGCATCACTCAACACGTACCTAGCCTCTGTCTGTGCCCTCTGTCAACAGGTGACAGTGGAGACACACCCCCAAATGGAGTTTTGGGTTTTTTTTTTTCAGTTTTTCTTCATTTTTAAATTTTATTTCTTTCTATTGCTTTCTTTTTTTCATTGTTCTTGTTTTTATACAGTGACATTGTTTCTAGTACTTTTATTTCTTCGCTCTGTTCTTGTTTCTGTTTCTTCCTTTTTGCTTTCCCTCATGTCTTCTTCACCAGTTCTCAAACTTAGTGTGCTCTTCTTTTGAACTCCAGCCTGTTTCTAATCCCTTTCTCTCCATCTGTTTCTCTATGTTTCCCCTAGTCCCATTTGAATTTCTCCACTGAAGGTAAAAATCAGCGTATTGAGGGAATATTTACACAGTTTTCTGTTCTATCTTAGATTTGGGTATATAAATACAAATCCTGTTCATATAATTAAAGGTGGTAAAATAATAATTACCTGGGCTTGTCATTTTCTAGGTTGTGTTTGCTGTTGTTGTTGTTATTATTACTGAAAAAACTATTTAAACCAAGATAACATAAATGTCCTAATGAGTTACTCTTCCTTATATGTCAAGACTGAGATTGCCTGAGGGCTATAAGCAATACTATAAGTCACTGTCAAAGAACCAGTGATAAGGCCAGATAAACAGCAATTTCTCATCCCAATAAATCAGAAAGATAGGATTTTGCAACAGACTCAAAAGCTAAAATGTAACACCTATAATCCCAGCATTTGGAAGACAGAAGCAGGAGGATTGCTGAGTTTGAGGCTTGCCTGGGCTACATAGTGAGCTCAAGGTCAGCCTAAACTACAAAGTGAGACCCCACCTCAAAAAAAAAAAAAAAAGCTAAAATGCAGCTGCACATAAAGACATTTCTGAAAAGTAGTAATTTTCTAAGAGTTCCCAATGCTAGCAACAAACATACCAACCATAAGTAATTTACAAGCATCAATGCAAAAATTAAAACAAAAAAGTGAGAAAATACTGGAGTAAGATGGAACCCCAGACTGCCAACTCATCAAAGGCAAACCCTGAGGGCAATGAGTTGGAACAGTTCAAAATCCACCCACCAGTACTCACCAAAGTGCTAACAGTAGAAGTAACAAAGCACATGAATGAGGCTCTAGAAAAAAATCAAATCACAAATAATTCTCAGATAACTAAAGCAATAATGGCAATTCTATGAAGGGTATAATTAGTGAATCTAGAGAAGATATAAATAAAAAAGTTAAAGAGCTTAGGAAAATGATGGAAATCATGAATGCCCAGCAAAGGAAAGAAATGTTATCAATGAAACACATTCAGTCAGATATTGGAGGAATTAAAAATTATTTTAAAAGTATACATAGCAGAATGAACCAATATGAGGGCCAAATATTAGATATAAAAGACAGGATTGGGGCCAGAGAGTTAGCTCAGTGGTTCCAGAGCCTGCCTTGCAAGCACAAGGTCCTGAGTGATCCCCAGCGACCTCATACAATGCTGTGCATGGTGACTCACACCCACCAGCAATCAATACCACATACCACAGTGCTGGACATGGTGGCTCACGCCTGTAATCCCAGCACTTCGGAGGCAGAGACAGGATTGCTGGGTTTGAGGCTTGCCTGGGCTACATAGTGAGCTCAGAGCCAGCCTGAACTACAAAGTGAGACCCTGTCTAAAAAAAAAGAAGACAGGACTGTGGTTAGTGATCATTAAAAAAAAAGTTTCTTAAAAATAGCAAGAAACCAGGACCAGAGATTTAACTCAGGGGTCTAGCTCCAGCCTAGCAAGCCAAGGTCTCCACTTGGATTCCGGGTAACCACATACAGCAATACTAGGCATGGTGACTCACGCCCACCAGCAATTAGTACCACATACCACAGTGGCGGGCATGGTGGCTCACACCTGTAATCCCAGCACTCGGGAGGCAGAGAGAGGAAGATTGCTAAGTTCCAGGCATGCCTGGGCTACATAGTGAACTCAGGGCTAGCCTGAACTAAAAAGAGACACTGTCTCAAAAAAAAAAAAAAGTTTAAAAAAGTTAAAGAAATATCAGAACTAAACCCAATTTTTGAACAAATAACAGCAAATGTCAACAGAGTGTTCCACCACACAATATCAGAATTCACATTTTCTCAGCTGTACACAGGGTAGTCTCCAAAAATGGACCACATATTACCTAATAGAACATACTTAAGTAAATGCAAAGGAACTGAAATTATCTCATTTATATTATCAGACTATAGTGCAATAAAATTGGAAATCAGTGGCAAAAGAAACCACAAAAACTGCATAAACACATGGAAATTAAAACCCTCCAAAACACACAATGAGTCACAAGTGAAATTAAAGAAGAAATCACATAGTTTCTACAATTAAATGGTAATGCCAGTACAACATACTGAAACTTATGCTGTGCAGTGCACCCAGTCCTATGAGGAAAATTTATAGCAGAGAATTCCAACATTAGAAAAACAGAGCAAGCTCAAGTAACAACTGGATATTGAACCTCAAACTTCTAGGAAAAAAGAGCAAGTCAATCCTGTAGCCTGGATAAGAGAGAAAATATAAAAATCAGAGCAGAAATCAATTCAATGGGAACTAAGACAAACAATAAAATGAATCAATTAATTAAGGAGTTTATTTAATCTTTAAGAGATTAAATAAAATTGGCAAATCCTTAGCCAACTTATCAAAAAATGAAAGACTCAAATACAGGCAATTAAAAATGAAAAGGGTGACATAACAGTGAATCCTACAAAAACACAGAACATCATTAATACCTACTTTGAGTACCTGTATTTTAATAAGAAAGGAAATATAGAAGAAATAGATTCCTAGATGCACATGAATTACCAAACAGAATCAAAAAGGTATAAAGATTCTAAATAACCCATTATCAGTCACTGAAAGTGAGGATATTATAAAAAGGAAAATCCTACCAACAAAGAAAAGCCCAGGTCTTAATCAATTCATTGCCAAATTTTACAAGAAATTGAGAGAAGATCTAATGCTTCTACTTCAAAACTCTGTAATAAAATTGAAAGGGGAGCAAATACTCCCAAACTCAGTTCTGAATGCAAGCACCACCCTGATACCCAAACCAGTGAAGGATCCAACCAAAAAAGAGAACTACAGGCCAAACTCCCTAAGGAACATAACCTCAATAAGATATTGCAAAAGAAAATGCAAAAAATCATCAAGATTATACACTGTGACCAAGTAGGATTCATCTTAGGGGTGCAGAGATGGTTAAAGTTGTGCAAATCAATAAATATAATACAGCACAATACAGAAAACAAAACAACATGTGATCATCTAAATAGATATAGAAAAAGCATTTGACAAAGTCTAACATCCACTCATGATTTTTTTAAAAACCTACAGAAAGGACATGGTGGCTCACGCCTGTCATCCAGCACTTGGGAGGCAGAGGCAGGAGGACTGCTGAGCTTGAGGCTTGCCTGGGCTACATAGTGAGCTGAGGGCCAGCCTGAACTACAAAGCGAGACCCTGTCTCAAAAAAAAAAAAAAACCTACAGAAAATTGGAATAGTTTTATCTAAATCTGAAAAAAGCTATCTATGATAAGCCAATAGCAAACATCAAACTAAATGATCAAAAACTGAAAGCTTTCACTCTAAAAGGATGTCCTGTATCACCACTCATTCAACATGGTTCTGGAAACATTAGCCAGATAATTAGACAGGAGAAAAAGATAAAAGAAATAAGGTTAGAAAACAAAGAAGTTATGTTATCATTATTTGCAAACGATATGATACTCTGCCAAAAAGACCCCCGAACACTCCACCAAGACTCCTAGAATTAATAAACAGTAGCTGGATACAAAATCAACACTCAATAATCTATAGAGTTCCTGTACACAGATAACAAATTCACAGAGAGAAACTGCATCTTTCACAATAGCACCCCAACAAATGAAATAGAAATCAAACGAAGAAAGAAGTAGAATATATTTACTTTGAAAACTACACTACTCTGAAAAACGAGATCAAACAGATATCAGAAAAAGGAAAGCTATTCCTTGCTCTTGGGTAAGAAAAAACAGTACAGTGAAAATGGCCACACTCCCAAAATTATCATACAGATTTAATGCGATCCAAATCAAAATATCAATAGCGTATCTCCTAGAATTAGAGAAAACAATTCTAAAATTCATCTGGAATCAAAAAACACCTAGAATGGCGCAAGCAATTCTGGGCAACAAAGGCAAGATGGAGAGCATCACAATGCCTAACTTGAAATTACAGTATGAAGCTACAGTGATTAAAAACAGCATGGTAGTGGAAAAAGAAAAAAAAAAACAGACTAGAAGACACAGAAACAACTCCAAACACATTCAGCTACCTAATCATTGACAAAGGAGCCAAAGCCTTCACTGAAAGAAATGTGGCCTCTTTAATAAGTGGTGCTGGAAAAATTGCCTTCACACATGCCAAAGATTATTACTAGACCCATTATTTCTTACTATCTTCTAAACTAAAATCAAAATGGATGAAAGATCTAAACATTAAAACAAATTTTCAACACTCCATTGTCACAAACAGATCACCAGAAGAGACCTAGAATAGCAAAAGCAATTCTAGGCAACAAGGACATGGCAAGCGGTATCACAATATCCAATTTTAAACTATACTACAAAGTCACTGTGATAAAAACAGCATAATAGGTCCAGAGATTTAGCTCAGTGGTTCCAGCACCTGCCTAGCAAATACAAGGTCCCTGGTTCAATCCCCAGTAACCACACGCAACAATATCAGGCGTGGTGACCCACCAACAATCAGTACCACATACCACAGTGCCAGGCTTGTGTCTCGCACCTGTGATCCCAGCACTCGGGAGGCAGAGGCAGGAGGACTGCTGAATTGGAGGCTTGCCTGGGCTACATAGTGAGCTCAGGGCCAGCCTGAACTAACAAAGCGAGACCCTGTCTCAAAAAAAAAAAAAAAAAAACCAGGGCCAGAGGGTTAGCTCAGTGGTTCCAGCGCCTGCCTCATAAGCACAAGGTCCTGAGTTTGATCCCCAGTAACCACATACAATGCTGGGCATGGAGACTCACGCCCACCAACCATCAATACCACATACCACAGTGCCGGGCGTGGTGGCTCACGCCTGTCATCCCAGCACTCGGGAGGCAGAGACAGGAGGATTGCTGAGTTCCAGGCTTGCCTAGGCAACATAGTGAGCTCAGGGCCAGCCTGAACTACAAAGCAAGACCCTGTCTCAAAAAAAAAAAAAAAAAAAAAAAAAAA
>PVIC010008025.1:0-49285 GCA_004025085.1 Thryonomys swinderianus
GCAGGAGATGCTTGCTAAAGGAACACTTCTAAAGAAGTCAGGTCATACTCTGTGAAGCAGAAATCAACACAGGTGTATTTTGAGTCTATTAGAATAGCATGGTTACAGGGAATGATTAATAGAATGGCATTAGTGGGATCAAAGCAGAAACATGCAAAGTCAAGGGAATGATAATGAACTTAGATTTAATTCATATTCTACTAGGAATTATTCCTTTGATGTTGGAGGAAATATACATTAGTGGAAACTTCTTGAGTAGGCATTTAATAATATATAAAATATAAAAGCCAAAGATTCTTGGATCCTGTAGTTTCAGATGAAATGATTTGTCCAAAATTATTTGCCTAACTGTGAAAGTTGTATAAAAAATGTGTTTATTTCAGTGATGTAGACAATAACACAACCTGGAAATAAATTTAATGTTTGCTTGTTGTTACATGAGCCTACTAATTTATTATTTTAATCTAGTCAGTTTTGAGAACGAGTGGCAAAGATGCTAACAACTGTGTAAGGACATCAGGCGCAAAACCGAATCATTCAAGGCAAACAGAGAAAAAGAGATGCTCTCTGTGCTGGGGAAAGAGTTACATGATGCCTGGGCGATGGGCTCTGCAGAGCTATTAGAACAAAGTCTCTCTTACCGCCAAGGGTTCTCCCTGTGCAGAGGTCATCCTTCTTTAAGTGCAATTAGATAAGACTCTGAGAGTCACAAAAAATAAATCCATATCCAAAACAGCTGAGAAAGTAGCTGTTTCTGAAAAGACAAGTTCTATGAACTCTGGAAAATGAGATGGGAGGAAGAACCTCAGAACTATTTTCCTTTCCTTTATTTTTTGAATTGAATTCTTTATTGGTACATTTTATATACAGCTTACAATCACACTCAACATTGGGGAAATTGTTCCAGTGATGCTATGAGTTAATTCTCGTTTTTACTCATATCCCTACCACCCTACAACCCCTCTACCCCTTATATACACATGCTTTCTTTTTCCTTTCAAATCATGTTTATTCTTTTCCCTCATTACTTTCTCCTACTATTTCCCTTTTCTTAAGCATTTTGTACAATTGGTTGTCAGAACATATTCCATTTATCATTTTTAAAATCACACACAACAAAAGCTCAAAGAATCTATTTTTCTATGTTTTTTTTGTCTGCATTAGGAACTTATGTATGAAACATTTTGTTTTTCTTTAAACATTTTATTAAAATTGGTGATTTCTATTTCTGTATGACAAAATATGCTTTAATTTCACTTCCACTGTCTTGGATTAATCAAATAACACCTTATAACCCATGTATAGTTATAAATTCTTTTTGTACACACACACACACACACACACACACACACACAGAGCACCCTGGGCTACACTTAAGAGCTCAAATTATCCAAGGTATTTCTTTTCTTGATAAAAGTAGCATATTGCTAGCAACATATGTCAAGCACAATTTCTAACACACATGTTCCTTTCTGGTATTACTAACTGGGTACTGGTTTACCAGATGGAGATATGTTGACAACTAGCAAGTTTAAGTGGATAGTATTTGTTTTAATAATTATGTAGTTTAATTAAATACCTCATAAAAATAATAAAAATAGTATTGATTGTTCAACTGGAAGACCTCAAAATATTATAAAGTTTTCACTTGAGTTTCAAAAGTAAACCTTGGAAATGAAAAATACAGTCTTCATGTTTTTATGAGTGTGGCTTAAGGTAGTACAAATCTTGGGTTCCATTCTAAAAGGGTGGTAAGGAGTATGGAGACACTGAGTACCCAGTCACCGGGTACTGATTTATAATTTTCCTTTCAGTTGATGTTTTCAACAAACATTCTCAATTAAAACTTTTCCCATTGAGTGGTTTGATATTATTTACTTTTCCAACTCACATATTTTCTCTTCCCTTGAATAAAAAATTTCTTGAACTTTCAGAGCTGACTGTAGTAGATCATTTATCTACGGATGACTTGCAGAAACAAAAATGTTGGGGAAAAAACTCTTTCAGAAGGCATCTTCAATCCCTACCATATGAGAGGCAGTATCCTGTGTGGTGAGACTTAAAGATGAATATGTATAATCTCAGCCTAAATTCGAAGTAGGAAAAATGTAAAATGACCAGTTGTTTACTATTTTATAAAAGTAGCGAGGATAAATAATCACTTCCTATGCCAATATTTCTAAAGAGAGGTAGACCATGAGAAAAAAATATTTTTTCAATTACTCATTTAACCATTAGACTTTGAGTTAGTTTTCTGTACCAAGAAATAAGAGCATTGGAAACAAGGAGAACAAAAAGCAAAAACAACACCCTGGATCTTCCCCTAAAAGAACTAGCAGTTCAGTGGAAGATGATGTTATGGAGATAGTCACTTATTTCTGTGAAAAAGTACAGCTGTGCTACAAATGTTAATGTGCAAGTTTATGGTGCTATAAAAACACTTGACGCTATTTGACCTCATCAGGATTGGCCAGGAAAGGCATAGGTGGGGAAAGGACAACATAGCTGGCATGTGAGAGTTAGTTAGGAGCTCAAATAGGCAGCGAGAGAGGAGTTCGGATGGAACCACTTGTACCAGAGCCCTGTGGTGGGAGGGAACCCAAAGACTGCTAGGAGAGACCATCTGGATAGACTTGAGAAGGGAGTGTGGAAGGCGAGATGGAGCAGATTTCAAGGAGCCACTGACAGGCTCTCAACAGGCTGGCTGGCTGGAGAGGAAGTGGGAGTGCTGTGAGGAGACAGACTCTGTACAGCTCCGGCCGCGCTGTGAGGCGATGGCGCACCGCAGCACTCACTGGGCGGAGACCCGGGTCTGAATGTCACAAATTTCCAGTTGAAGATGCTGCGGCTACAGGACAGGGTGGTAGGAGCGAAGAAGAAGTGATAAGGATGAAGAGGAGTGGGACCTGGCAGTCATTAAAATGTTTACCCATTACTTATAGATAGCGAACAAAACAACCGATGACTTGTTTTGTGACTTGGGCAGTCCAAGCACGTACTATCATGTTCATGTTATCCTGAATGGAGATAAGGCATACTGTGTAAACTTTGCACTCAATAACTTCACCATACTCTTCCCCTCCCCTCTTTCCTCTCTCCTCCCCTCTCCTCCACTCTCCTCTCCTTTTCTTTTCTCCTTTTACAGGTGTACAACAAAATTAAGAAGACAGTGGCCAACTTTGCCATTTGCCCGTGTCCCCACACATAGGCTCTCCTACTGTCAGTGCTCCTGACCAGGACAGCACAGTGGTGAACCTACAATGATGTATCCTTGTCTCCCAGGGGCCACAGTTTATATGAATGTTCCTGCTTTATGTTTAACAGCTTTGAACAAGTGCACAATAACATGTACAATACAATACAATTCGGTGTCTTAAAAACCCTTCCCTTTTCTCCTACACATTCCTGTCTCCCCAGATGCCTGGAAATCCCTGATCATTATACTACTTCCCTCCTTTTGCCTTCTCATTCAATTCTAATCATACATTGCTCTGAATGCTTTTTTCAGGCTGGTATCATTGCTTATTAGTTATCTTTCTCCCATATCTTATTATGATCTGTAACTCACTTCTTTCTAGTACTAAGTAATGGTCCATTATCTGGAGGTGTTACAGTTCATCTATTCATATATGGAAGGACATTTTAGATGCTTTCAAATTTTGATAGTTCTGAGCCATTTGTAAATATCCATGTGCCCATTTTTGTGGGAACACTGTGTAAGTTTTTATCTCCTCTGAGTAAACATTGATAAGCATAACTGGTGGGTTATATGGTAAGAGAATGTTAACTATTATAAGAAACTGAAATTGTCTTTCAAGTTACTATGGCATTATACATTCTACCAAGGATCATTGTTATTTCCTGATGCTCCACATTCTCACCAGATGAGATGTTCTCAGTGTTCTGGAATACTGGACAACACTTCCTGTAACACGTTGTAATTGAAAAGTAGTAGGCAAGTAGCTAGCTTCCCATTGGTCAGTGTCTGAGGGAGCCCACAATCCCATTGGCAATTCAGTCAGTGGCCAGAGGACAATGCCATTGTTTAATTGTCAAATGCAGGACTTTGAAACAGGACTAAAACAGAAGCAAACCTGGTTAAAAGAAAGAATTAAGGGTTGAAGCAAATGACATCACTTCATGCTAAGGCAGTTCATTTCACAAGTGATGGTGGTTTCAGGACATCTAGAGGATACACATTGTGTTAAGCACAAAATGAACGTCAACACACGATTTCCCCTCTGCCCCTTTCAACACTATATCCTGAAGGATAAAATCAATTCCTAAATTCAAAGGCAAAGGCATCTATCTTCTAAGTTAATTTTATCTATGCTAAATATTTTGTTAATGGGTATTTTACTTTTTTTGGAAAAAAAATTGAAAATAGTTGAAACTTTAATATTCTCTACTTCAGATAAAATGGCTACATGTGCTAATTCTTTGAGACTAATTTTTGACTCTTATGAATAAAAAATAACAGAAACTAAAATGAAGGAATAATTTTGATGAAGAGGTGACATTGATTGATGTCCACAATAATATTTGTAATAATAATCATATGGAAATAACTAAATTCCAGAATATTGCACATGGATTGTCTTGAATTTTCTCAAGAACATATAGGGGAATATGTTGTTGTTATTGTCACTTCACAAATGAGAAAAGCTGAAGCACAGACCCAGGAACCAGTTCGCCTAGCTGAAGCTGACTGCGTAGCAGAGCAAGGGTACGGACCTCCGTTGCTTACCTTCCGAATCTATGACTTACTTCATATAATTCATTTGGGGATCACTTTATTTCAGAATGTTTTCAATCTTATGATTTTCTATACAGGTTAGAAAATTAAAGGGAAATGAGAGTGGCAAAACATCATTTTCTCTGATGTATCTATGAAAACATTTTGTAAAAGGTAAATGAGGAATACTACTTTAAGCTTGACCCATTCCCTTTTGCCAAGCAAAAACTTCTCTATAATTTACAACTACTCAAGAATTCTGGTAGAATCCAAAACAGGTACATTTAAACGCAATAATTGGAAATTTAGGGTTGGCACCATGTTGAGGAAAATAATTCACAAATAACTTTTCTCTAGAAAAAAGAAAGACAACAAAATGTTAATTGTTGGAGGATCCTAAATGGAACACAATTCCCAAGGATGTCTTGGGCTGTTTGGCACATGGCCAGTAATCTGAGATCATGAGCTAACATCTCTGTCAACTGCCAGTAACTAGTTAATATCTCTGGTTTGTTTGAGCTTGGAAAGATAACAATGCACCTTAATGTAGAAGGGAAGCTTTGCTTTTAACCTTGATGTAAGTAAAGAGCTCAGCTGGGTGTGGTGGCCTGGGAGCCTGTAGTTACCACACTGGGGAGGGTGAGGTGGAAATACCACTTCAAACTAGCCTAGGATACATAAAGAGACCTTGGCTCAAAGAAAACATAAGTAATTTTTTTTTTTTAATGAGAGGCTCAGTACCTTCAGTGTGACTATTCTGTAACTGTTATTTCTTTTTAGGGCATGCACAGAATTCAGATTTTAATTGTGAGTAGAGTCTCTTTTTATGAAGGTTAAATAAGCTATAGCCACACACCCATCTTTGCAGCAGCACGATTCATAATACCTAATGCTTGGAAGTGGCTTAAAGGGCCATCAACACAGCAATGAAGGAAGAAAATGTGGTATTTACACACAATAGAGAGCTACTCCACTGTATAAAGGATACATTGGCATTATCTCTAGGAGAATGGATGGACCTTGATGCTATACTGCTCAGTGAAATAAATAAGTGACCAAAGGTTAACTATTATATAGTTTCTCATATAGAGACCTCTAAATTAAGTGATTAAAGAGCCAAAGAGATGATAAATAGGAAACAGAGATGGATCATTTCCAAAAGAGAAGGGAACTGGGAGATCAAGGTGGGGGGATGAATGCAAAAGGAAAGATTAAGATGTGTTATGTTCATGGACTAACTACCCAGGACAGTTATAAGCATAGTAGACATGTACTAAAAATAAAAATTAAAAATGATAAAATTAATAATAATTAATAGAAACTAAAAAAAATTTAAAGGTTCTACTAGAAAAAAACCAAAGCCTGACAGATAATAAATAAAATTTTGATATCTAATTCCATTATTATTTTCTCTGAACTTAGTAAATTACTATTGCCTGCAAATAAGGATCTAGGACTTTAATTTTAATTCCTTAGTGAATACTAACCTTTGGAAAGTAGGAAACATGGCTTTTAGATTCCCAGACTTTTAAAGAAAACATTATTAGTATGATAATAAATATAGATGGGGAAAACTCAACTTTAACTATTATATTCTTCAATTTGAAGTCCCTCATGGGTAATATTGATGGTCAACAGGATAAAAGGAACCCACTTGGCAGAGAAAGGCATGGGCTGTTGTGGGGGGTCTCTCTCTCCCAGGCTGTGGCCTGGCTCCGGGGCTGCTTTGTGTCACAGCAAAGAGTAATTGACATGCTAGTTAACAGAGGCTGAAAAATGACCTTGATAGCCACTTTGTCCCTGACTCAGCAGGGTAGTTAATTCTGCTCTCTTCTCCTGTTTGAATAAACAACATAAAATACTGTTTTACAACAAAAGTAATAACATCCCCATGGGTTTATCCAGGGCAAACCCGCCAAAAGGTTTATATTTAATTTTTAGAATTCTAAACTTAAATGATGATATGAATAACTAGGAATATAATTTCTTAGATAGGTTGTTTGCCTCAAATAAATGTCATACATGATTTATAATGTTAAATAATCATACAGTGTTATTGGATATTATTTATTGTATGTCATTTATAGTGGTATATACATTTTTGGTAAGATGAACACACACTCAGAAACCACTCCTGTGGTGTGCTATCTGACTCTGAACCAAGAGACTAGGAATTCTATGTCTAGTTAGAAAATCCATTTTACCCAAAGTGGATATTTTGACATGTAGTATTGAATAACAGTATGATTCTTGCATATGGTATGAATTGGAAAGTATTTTTTAAATAATTTTTCTTCAATTTTAAGCTTGACACTCAAAGTACTTCTCAATTACTTATCTCCATTTTGCCATCATATCTAGTACCTTTACAGTCATTTTCACCCATGCTTGAGAGCAAAAGAGAGCACACAAAAATGATAAACTTAATGTTTTCCTTAAATCTTAATAATTAAAGATTTTGAGTGGATAGCTGTTAGGCAAGTACTACCAGCACGCCTAGGTACATCAAGCATCGGTATCACAAGTGGGATTATAAGAGCAGCCTCCTGCTTTGCCAGGAATGGGCAGGGCCCTTGGAAACTCATCTGCTCCGAGGAAAACCTTTTAATTAATTCTCACAACTTTATCTCAGTGCATCACCCTCATCTTCTAGAATAATTTTGGTCGTTTAGTATCTTGCTGGTAAAGGTTATATATTTTTGCCACTTACAGAATGGTTTCCTATGATCTGCCAATTTACTAGTCACCGCTCCATATCCTTTTTTGGCTTAAAAACTAAGTTGTTTATCTATCATATTTGTTCTACTGGCTCCTTCGTCCTTTTAAGTTTCTATCTCTCTTGATCATTTATTGCCACTGTCATTTCAATTAGGTTAAGGAGAGTAAGAAGGTAATTGTAATTAATTTACCACCCATAGTTAATTACCTTGCCAACATTAAAAATACTCAACCATCTTGCAAACTGTAGGAAAACAAAGTAACCTAAAAGAAGTGAAACCTCACAGATCATTATAGCTCTCTCATGATACTACTGCCTAGTTTTTCTTCTCCCTTTCAGAGCAGCAGCTCTCATTTGGGAGCAACTTTGGTTCTCGAGATGTGTTCGGCAATGTTTGAAGCAGGATTTGGCGGCACAAACCCAGAACCCCAATATGGGCTGAGGGAGGCCCAGGCAGAAGGAGCACAGACTGGACCCCAGCTGGCAATTCAACCACCTACCGAGATTCTCCATCAAAATAAAGAAGGAATGAAGATGTAGCTCAGTGTGAGGGCCCAGAGTTTAATCTGAAAAGAAAAGAAAAGAAGAGAAGAGAAAAGAAAAGAAAAGAAAAGAAAAGAAAAGAAAAGAAAAGAAAAGAAAAGAAAAGAAAAGAAGAAAAGAAAAGAAAAGAAAGAAAAAGAAAAGAAAGGAAAGGAAAGGAAAAGAAAAGAAAAGAAAAGAAAGAAAAGAAAGGAAAGGAAGGAAAGGAAAGGAAAAGAAAGGAAAGGAAAAGAAAAGAAAAGAAAAGAAAAGAAAAGAAAAGAAAAGAAAAGAAAAGAAAAGAAAAGAAAAAAGAAAAGAAAGAAAAAAGAAATCAAAACGGAGGCATTTTAATTGCAACAAATGGGAATTTGGGAGGTGAGTGGCTTCAGGTTTTTTGTGAGCAGAGAACAGAGATAATGCTAAACTTTCTACAATACACAAAATGACAACCCTCTCTGAAAAAAAGGGTAATTCTCCAGCTTCAAACACTGTTGGTCAGAGTGAGTAATCATAATTCAGAGACAACATTCCGCAAGGGTAGTAACCCCTTCTTCACCTTTCATTTAAATCTCAAGCCAGGTGAATCTGGATTTCTCTTTCCTGCTCTGACCTTCTTCAAATCTTTAAATCTTAGCCAGCAGGTGTCTTGGTATCAGGAACTGGCCCACAGGATAGAATAAGCAGAATATTACCCCCTTTCTACCCTGTTAATGAAACATCTGAATTTAATAAGCAAAACCGGCCTGAACAGCTCTCCTAACTCTGCTACATCACAATTACAAAAGACAATATAATTCCATTGTGCTCTCCCAATACAAAGGCTATCAAGGAAAACAAGTGTAACTTGTTTCGTTGCTTTATGAAAACTTCCCTCAAGCAGAAGATGCATCTATATTGTCTGAGTTCATTTTCACCTAATTCCAAGAGACATTTCAAAAGTCAAATCATCAGAAGGGGATATAGGTCATTTTCATGGTTGACATCGAGCGTAGAGTGAGAGGGCAGCCTAATAAAGACACGTTGTCTGATTCAACATGGGCTTGAACTGAGACCTTTTCATAAGATCAGCTGTTTGAGTCCTCCCTTGAGTTTAAATGGAGTCATGGTGGGGCTCGAGCCCAATATATCTGATGTCTTTACTAGAGCGTGAACCGCAGGGTACGGGTACGCACAGCAGAAAGGCAATGTGCAGACACGAAGAAGACAGCCAGCCTCCAGGGAAAAGCGTCTGGGAGACACCAAACCTCCTGCGCTTGGATCTTATATATTCAACTTTTGTCCAAGCCTCAAGTCTGTGAGATTTTATTACAGTAAAGGTTACCAAGTGAGGACAATTTCTTGTACTTATTACAGTTGGAAAATTAATGACTATGTACCATAATTTTTCTGCAAAAAATAATTGACCAAAATCCTAAGACTCCATTTTTATATATGCATTTTAATAACAACATGGTATGTCAACAGTAATCAGAAAAACGAAGAACTAAAGAGCCTATAATTTCAATGAGTTTCATTGGAGAGAAATGGGACTTTTTAAAAACCTAAAATAAGTTATTATTTCAAAAGGGTTTTTGCCAGTAAAACACCTTTTTTATATGCCAGCGATGAGAACAAATGTTCAATGTGGGCATGTGAGATATTTTTCTATTGTATTTTTGAGTTTATAGAACATATTTCTAGTTTCTGTTATTCTCCTCTCAGGTAGTTTCCATTTATTTTATTCCCTGAAGTTGTATCATCCACAGTTTCAAATGTGAGTGGTTTTCAATGCAGCCCCTCCAGAGCTTTGTTTGTGGAGTGCTAGAGCTATTACCATTATTTCAACCTGTATTGTTCCGTGACATTTCCTCGCATTTCTCATGTATTCTCAAATTTCAAGTAGCACCGAATAACACACGCTGTATGCTTTGTCCCCACGCATTTGTCCCTAATCATTTTGGGTAAAATTTTCCACCTGGTTCCAGAGTTGAAGAGGCTCTGGGTGTCTGCACCAGAAATGCATAGAGATTGTTGAGACCCTTTCCGGCTACTGCTGCCTTTTTTTTTTACAGAGTTCCAAGTACTTTTTCATTAAACCCATTGAGGAAAAAAAAAGTGTTCTTGGCCGAGCTACCCTTCAAAACTCTGATTCACGAGCTCGTTCCAAATGTATCTGGCAATTTTTTGTTTGCATCTGACTTTGGAGTCCACTGTAATTCCTGCACAAAGTTTCTGGTAGTACTTGACTTTCCTTCTACGAAAACCATTTCAGACGAGGATTGCTGATGCTTCTTCCTTACCGAGGCAGTAGCCCAGGGCAGAGTCCATTTCAGAAATAAGCTTCTAAAATAATCAAAATTATCTACCTTGTTAGAAGTCAATTATAGAGGCCCCAGAGGTACTCTTATCCTTACGAGGACAGCATGGAGCCCAAATAACTAAATTTTTATGTTGAGCCTCTTCTCATGATTGATTATGTAACTCACTATAAATTAATTGGATCAATCCCTAAACCTCCCGAGCCTGCTCGGTCTCCTTTTTGGCCTTTTAGAACATGAAAGCAAAACATGGCTGGTAATTTTAATCCAGTTTCCTCCTTCTACTGTGGGATATGCTCTCAACACCTCTCTTTTAATGCCTGATGTTTTTTTTTTTTTTTCTCAAATGGTCTTTTTATGCATCTTGGAGTCTCCAGCATTATGAGAAGATGATTTTTTCTCGAGTTTTCTTTCTGTTCTCTAGAAATTTTTTTTTTCAGTACTCTCAACAGACTCAGTGCTATAATATTTTCCATATGCATTTCTCTCATTGATGCTATGTTTCTTTTCCCTTTTGACTAAAAGATAACTTTTAAATGATGAAGTGGTAAGTAGACTGTGCCATGAGCTTTCAAAAAGGCTGTATAATCCAGAATTCTGTTGAAATGTGAAGAATTCTACCTCCACAAAGTTATCTTGGTCTCTTGTCCCAGTCAGTCCTTCCCTTTCCTGAAGCACAACTCTGTTTTATTTCCATAGCCATAGTTTAGTTTAGCCTGAGGTAAAGCTTTACATAAGTAGAATCACAAAGCAGTTGCTACTCTGTGTCTGGCTGAATTTACCTACTGGAGTGTTCTTGAGGTTTAGCTCAGAGGTAGGATGGGTCAGCAACACTTCCCACCGCATTGCTGAATACTGTATGACAGCACTTATCCATTCTCTGAATTATACACAAGTTGGCTGGCTTTAATTTTAGTTACTGTGGTTAAGAATACTCTAAACATTTTCAATCATAGCATTTTGATGGACATATATTTTATTTTCCTTGAATAAATAGGTAGCAATGAAATAGTGTACCAGAGAATGAAAGCATATATTAAATTTTATAAGAAACATCCAAATATCCTTTACATTAACTTTGTAATTTTCATAATCCACATCATTTTATTCATGGAAACCTACTAGGAACTATTTTAAGAAGCCAAGAACACTCTTCGTCGTGTGTGTGTGTGTGTGTGTGTGTGTGTGTTGTGTGATATGTCCATGATTGAACCCAGGATTTTTCATCTGAATTACATCCCCAGGACTTTTATTTTATATTCTGAGACTGGCTCATTGGCCTTTTGTCTGATAGTAGCTGGAGATTTGTTTTCACCAAGGTGCCTAACCAAAGCTCTCACTTGTGATCTTCCTGTCTCAGCCTCCCACACTGCTTTGACTACAGGAATCAGCCACTACTCTTAGCATTGCTCATCTTGATAAGCCTGTAGATCATCTGTTGTCCTATGCAAAAATCACTTCAAATAGTTCAGCATTCCTAACTGTACTTCACTCATTCCTCAAAATGCTCTTTTTTAAAAAATTGTTTTTGTTGGTAAATTTTATATACACATCATGATCACACTCAGCATCGAGAATTTGTACCAGTACATGCCATGACTTACTTTTTTCCCATTCCCCTGCCCACCCTACCTCCCATTGCCCCATGTATACATACTTTGTTTCCTTTTTTACTATATTTTTCTCTCCTGTTGTTATTTACCCTTTGAATATTTTCTATTTCACAATATCTATCATATATTCTAGAACTCATTTACATCTTCAGTTTCTCATATCAGAGAAAAGATATGGTATTTACACATCTGTCACCTATTTATTTCACTTAAGAGTATGTCCTCAAGGTACCTTCACTTGAATATAAAGGACTCACACTATCATTCTTTATGACTGAATAATATCCCATTTTGTAGAAAAACCACATCTTCATTATCCAGTCTCCATTTGATCGGGATTTGGGTTGTTTCCAATATTTGGCTATTCCAAACTAGCTGCTATGAACATGCATCCGGATATATCACTGTGATATGAACCTCTTACTTCTTTTGTGTAGGGGAATAGCAGGGTCGAGTAGGACCTCTAATCTCAGTTCTCTGCTTCATAAACCTGAGAACACTTATTTTCGTTTTCTTCTTCAGCTCATCTAAGTTGTTCTCACTCTTTTCTATATTCCCTATGAGTTGGGATTATCAGGGTGATCCCTAGTACTTTCTCTCTTCTGTCCCCTCTCCATGCTCTCTCACTCTCTATTTCTCTCTTTATATTGCTTCTGAGCTCCTGACTTACATTCCTTTTATCATCATCTGGTTGTCTTCAGGTAGATACTCTCCTATGTGAGGAAGAACATCATTTTCATTTTAATATTTGCTTTGAATTTATCAGTGAAATTTTACCTCATGTTTATGTGGAATTCACTCAATCAAAACGATATGGTGGGCTTTCTGTTGATGAGATATTTAGATACATCGTAAGGAACTGAGGGTTCAAAACCTGGCTTTGCTTCATGCTGATTTATAAATTCTATGGAACCCAAAACATACCACTCATAATTGCTCCACATTAATCAGCAAAATCTTGTAACTCAGCTGAACCTCTAGTATATAATATACAGAGTTGGTAAGAATTGGACATGAAAGTAGCGATTAAGAAAATTAGTGGGCCGGAGATTTAGCTCAGTGGTTCCAGCACCTGCCTTGCAAGCGCAAGGTCCAGAGTTGGATCCCGGTAACCACATACAATGCTGGGCGTGGTGACTCACGCCCACCAGCCATCAATACCACATACCACAGTGCCAGGCGTGGTGGCTCACGCCTGTAATCCCAGCACTCGGGAGGCAGAGACAGGAGGATTGCTGAGTTCGAGGCTTGCCTGGGCTACATTGTGAGCTCAGGGCCAGCCTGAACTACAAAGGAGGCCCTGTCTCAAAAAAAAAAAAAAAAAAAAAAAGAAAATTAGCATCTCAGGGAGAAATAATCCACCCATATTCCCAATTTACTCTGATGGACAGATCCCTATTAGCACTGGGATTAAGGAAAAGGGCCATTATTTTGCTAAGCAAAGAAAAATCAAAGTGTGGAACTACTGATGCAGACTTTTGGAAAATGAAATGTCAAGACCATCCTGTGAGTGCTGCAAAGCATTACCAGTGCCTTTCCTCACACGGACTTCTCATCACTTCTTCCTATCTGCTCCTGGATCTACTTTGTTTCTAGTCTCAAAGCTGTTCATATTCATTGAATCTTACATACAGTAGCTGTAAAATACCTCTTCAAGCCCTCTTACACATTATTCCCATCATTAAGTACTTATGTAACACATCTGTCACTCCTTAACCACAAGATTATTTCCATGGTATTGCTTTACATTCAGAATCCTTCCTTTGCAATTCATAACACATTGCTTACAGAGTCCAATTCTCTTTTAATCCAGCCATAGCTGTTGTTCCTCTACATACCCTTCCTGGGCCAATGATTCACCTGAAACCTCATAGGGTGTCTGACATCCTGAGTGAGACACACTAGTGTTACATTTGATGCTAGCATATAACGTATCTCTGTGTCCACTGTCTCTTTAGGAAATCTTGCAGTTTCTAAAACCTCCCCACTTGCACTGATTTGGGTCCATAACTGCAGTCCTCTCTTCTCATCTCCTGCTTGTGCTCATGGTGCTGTCCCTACCTAAAGTAACTTCCTTCTGCCTGTCTACCTTATAGCAGTGCGTTCATTTGTCCTCATTCATGTCAAACATGAGTAATTGTGTGCAGCCTTTATTCTGACTGGCACTGCCATTTTAAACATAGGATATGAAAACAAAGTACAGTTAGTCCTGGTATCTCTTCATGTAGAATGTAATCAATTTAGATAAAACCAAAAAAAAAGGCTTTAAAACATACTCTTAATAATTGAAACAATTTAGGTAAGTCAGTTGAATTACATTTATGAATCATCTTATTTGAATATGTGTAAGTAGAAGAATTAATATAACTCTTCCTGTGTCCCTAACAGCACAAAGAAAATTGTTATATGAAGGGAAATGTGTCTAGGACCCTGATCAAATGTTAAAGATGATCTCTTACAGCCTCAGCTATGCTCTGTAGCTGTAGGACGCATAAGAGACTCTTCTTTAGTGGAGTGTCTCCTTGTGTGTTTGGGTTGTTTTACAAAGACAGGGAAAAAGGAGAGGTACTAATTATGGAATAAAGTGTTGCTTTACTTTCATTGTGAAATAAAACAACTGTACAATGTGTAGGGCAGAGAGATTTTTGTTACAAAGCCTACACCTATAGCAGAAATGTTCAAAACTCCTTATGATGGACCAGGAGGAGAAGGCGACAGGCAGCTGATTGGGAAGACAGAGGCACACACTGTGTGGGTGATGGCAGGGCGTCAAGGTGGAGGGACCCTTTCAGGGACAAGCACCACCACTGCTCATCTTTATCCAATCATTACCACTCAACATGTCACTGTGAGGTTACAGCAAATTCAGGAAAGGTCGATGTCTTTAATCTGATGGGTAATTTCTTGTTTTGTAAACATCATTTGACTCTTTAAAAATTATGTAGGATTAAGTAAAATAAATCCCAAACTTCATAAATTGGCTGCTTCTTCAGACTCAGGTGTAGAATCCATGAGAAGCAGTTTATATCCTTGATATTCATGTGTTTCTGTGTATGTTATTTATATGAATGTGACTTAATTGCTAAATAAATACAAACAGAAAGAAAAGCCCCTTTACAGTAGACAGAAAACAAACAAACAAAACAAACCTGTAAATGCCCACCACTCATACTACTAAGAATAAAGAGAATCAAAATTGTTTTTTGGGCCGGAGGGTTAGCTCAGTGGTTCTGGCGCCTGCCTTGCAAGCGCAAGGTCCTGAGTTCGATTCCCGGTAACCACATACAATGCTGGGCTTGGAGACTCATCCTCACCATCAATACCACATACCACAGTGCTGGGTGTGGTGGCTCACGCCTGTAATCCCAGCACTTGGGAGGCAGAGACAGGAGGATTGCTGAGTTCGAAGCTTGCCTAGGCTACATAGTGAGCTCAGAGCCAGCCTGAACTACAAAGTGAGACCCTGTGTCAAAAAAAAAAAAAATTGTTTTTTCTTTGTTGTCCCATATGGCTATAGGAAACACCATATAGTCAAAATGCCTGTGGGGCTCTTTGAGATTTTTATTCTAGGATGAAAAACTACTTTGGGTGAATGGATTCTGTAGGTTGGGCTCTCAGACAGATGAACTATGGAAACTCCTACAGTGAGAATGGCTGGAGAGTACCATACAGGATGGAAGTGAAGAAAATGAGTATTTCCATTAAAGAGAAATTCAAAGAATATAATCTCCATACTAAGGAGTAAAAGGCCACACCTCAACAACTCTAAACTGCAGTCACCAATGATAGGATCTGTGGCCTGGCAGACAAAAGAAGAGTGTAAACTCTAAGCAGGCCAGAGCATTCCTTGGCCACTTTCTAAAATTTTTGGCAAATGATCTTCTTTAAGAAGAGAAAGAAAGTTGCCTTTTGATTTAGTGATGCTCGTGTGCAATTTGAGACTGTGTACATGTAACATGTACAATAATTTAGAATGGCAATGTCCTCATTACTTTTTTATTGGTATGTTTTATTGGTACATTATATATACACATCACAATTACACTCCACATTGATAATTTGTACCAGTATATGACACAACTTAATTCTCATTTATCCCCTTCCCTTACCCATCTTACCTCCCCTGTGCCCCCATATACACATTGTTTTCTTTTTTTAAATGTCCTTTTTTCTTGATTTCACACTTTAAGGAAGAACTTATAGAAGCACATTCTACTATTGTTTAGTTCACCCAATTAAGGAAGGAACCCAGAAAACTTCTAGACATCTTGAATATGTTTCCCGAAAAAAAGACTGGGAAATAAGAAAGATTGAAGATGATAAATTAGTTTGAAATAAGTACAAAGTATATGGATAAATACAGTGATTATTCTTGCTGTTAAACCTAAACTGTAATATCATATGACCAATTTTTCAACTAATAAATCCAAAAAGAAAATGAAGAGAATTAGGTGAAAGTTGTTGTGGAGCTTAAAACATAATATTGCATTTGGTCAGTATTATTTATATGTTCCATTTTTGCTTTCCACGTGAAAAAGTGTATTTATTAATTTACAGAAGGGAACAATTTCCTGGACCTAAAATACAAAAGAGTTAAGTAGTTATATGAATAGTATTTTCCTACTTTAAAATTTTACTTAACTTTATAAATCAATGGATACTCTATTCTGAGAAATAAATACTATATCAGCCTAAGTATAGTGAATGAATGACAGTGTTATAAATTACTATTGAAAAATAATGACATTTTAAATTTGAATATTTAATAGAATGACAAAAGTATGTACATCTCAAATAATTTTTGACACCTTTGGTCTTGGCTCTCTTTTTGTTAGCACAGAAAATGTTGCTTTAATGATGAATAACTATTTAAGTAATATAAGACATTGTTATATATTCAAAAATATTTGAGTAAGTACAAAATGTCTTTTCAAATAAGTACAAAATGTCAATTCAATTTCATTTCAACTTTAAAATTTTAATTCCTTCAAAAATATGCTTAATATAGTTTGGAATACTATTATCAAAAACTTTCTCAATAAAACATTGGCTTATGCAGAGACTTTATGAATAAAACCTCTATAGCACAAGAACTAGCAGAAAGAATCAACAAATGGGATCTCATCCTACTGAAAAGCTTCTGCACAGCAAAAGAAGTCACTGGCACCGCTAAAAGACAACCAACAATATGGGAAAAAATATTTACTAGCTATTTATCAGACAAAGGGCTATTATCTACAATATATAAAGAACTTAAACAGATCAGCCTCCCCAAGTTTAAAGACCTAGTTCAAAAATGGGCATCTGAAATGAATAGATACTTCTCAGAGGCAGAAGTCAAAGCAACTAAGAAGCACATGAAGAAACGTTCAACACCACTGGCCATTCGAGAGATGCAGATGAAAACAACACTGAGAGTTCATCTCACTCCACAATGAATGGCCACTATTACAAAATCAACCAACGATAAATGCTGGTGTGGCTGTGGGAAGAAAGGAAACTTTCTCCACTGTTGGTGGGATTGTAGACTTATGCAACCATTGTGGAGATCTGTGTGGAGATTTCTCAGAAAACTAGGACTAGGGGTCCCATTTGACCTGCAATCCCCCTGCTAGGAATATACCCAAAGGAATTTAAAAACTCACATTGGAAAGACAGATGTACACCCTTGTTCATAGCAGCTCAGTTCATGATAGCACAATCTTGGAAACAACCCAAATGTCCATCAACTGGAGACTGGATAAAGAAGTTGTGGTTTTTTCAATAAAATGGAGTATTACTCTGCCATAAAGAATGATAAGATTGATTCATTTATGTGCAAATGGATACACCTGGAGGACACACTAATAAGTGAAATAAATAGATCACAGATAGGCAAATACCAGATCTTGTCTTTGATATGAGCACCTGTAAATGTAAATGAGCTCTAGAAAGTATGACAGTTTTTGTAGAATGGGAAATTTCCAAAGGAAATTTGGTGTGGGAATGTAATGAGGGGAAGGTATAAATATGATTCTGAAAGAAAATAAAAGGGCATGTATATAGGGAGTGGGGAGGTGGGGGTGGGTAGGGATGTGGGTAAAAATGAGAATTAATTTGTGACATATGCTGGTACAAGTTCCCCGATGTTATGTGTGATTTTGAAATGTATATAAAATGTACCAATAAAGAATTCAATTAAAAATTTCTTCTCCATAATAATTTTATATAGATTTAATAGCCACAAGTAAAGATTATTAATTACTTTAACTATCTTAAACATAAATTCACTTCAGTAGAATGTGAAAATAATATTCATCTTTTTAAATTAAAAATATTACATTTCTCTTTGAGAAATTAATCATGACTTCACTCGTTGCTTCCTCTTTTTTTCCCTTAGAACATGTTTTTTCAAAAATTGAATTTGTATTGGTACATTTTAAGACAGCTCACAATCACACTCAACATTAGGGAATTTGTACTAGTATATGACATGAGTTAATTATCATTTTTAGCCATATCCCTACCCACCCACAACCTCCTACCCCTTATATACATGTATTTCTTTTTCTTTCCAAATCACATTTATTCTTTCCCCCATTATGTTCCCCACCACAGTCCCTTTGAACATTTCCCATTTCACAAAATCCATCGTGCATTCTAGAACTCACTTACATCTACAGGTTCTTATACCAGAGAAAATATATGGTATTTACATATCTGTGATCTATTTATTTCACTTATTAATGTGTCCTCAAGCGGTATCCATTTGTACATATAAATGAATGAAACTTGTCATTCTTTATGACAGAGTAATACTCCATTTTATTAAAAAAAAAACACATCTTCTTTATCCAGTCTCCATTTGATGGGCATCTGTGTTGTTTCCAAGATTGAGCTGTTGCTGAGCTGCTATGAACATGGTTGCACATATGTCACTATAATATGATTCTTTTAATTCTCATGAGTACATTCCTAGCAGGGGAATAGCAGGGTCAAATGGGACCTCTGATCCTAGTTTTCTGAGGGATCTCCACACTGATCTCCACAATGACTGAACAAGTCTACAATCCCACCAGCAGTGGAGAAGGGTTTCTTTCTCCCTGCAGCCTTGCCAGTCATCTATTAAAACCTTGTTTTTCATAAGAATCGACCACAACTTGCAGTTAGGTGACTAAATTAGTAAGCTTTCCCAACCCTGAAACACAATAACTGACACTCAAAAGTTACAGGAGGAGAGGATTTAATATGGCTCACAGTTTCAGGAATTCAGTCTGCCGTCCCCTGGCCCCAAGGGAGGAACCTGATAGCCAGAGAGAAGGCGGAGCAAAGCCACTTACACCACAGGGTGAAAGGGAGAGCACATAAGCAGTACCCAAAAGGATATAGCAAGGACCATCTAGAATATGCAGTTTTATTTCTCATGACCTGGCCAGACACAGGGAGAAGTGTGCTTTACTATTGGTTTGGTATTTTAAATTGAGTCAAATTAATATGATCACTAAAGATCATGATAAACTTCTCATTTGATCTTTGCCGAGACATTTACCTGACACTGCACTAGGTTTGGTCTTTGTACTGAAAAGTTTTGAGAATTTGTCTTAGAAGAACAATAAGAAAAATTTGTTTTCTAACCCAGTAGGCCTTCATACTTTGCTTTCTTTAAATTTTGCTTTAGGGCCAGAGATTTAGCTCTGTGGTTCTGGAGCCTGCCTCCCAAGCACAAGTTCCTGAGTTTGATCCCTGGTAACCACATGCAGTGCTGGGCATGGAGACTCACGCCCACCAGCAATCAATACCACATACCACAGTGCCGGGCGTGGTGGCTCACACCTGTAACCCCAGCACTCGGGAGGCAGAAACAGGAGGATTGCTGAGTTTGAGGCTTGCCTGGGCTATATAATGAGCTCAGAGCCAGCCTGAACTACAAAGTAAGACCCTGTCTCAAAAAAAAAATGCCTTAAAATAAGTTTATTTTTATTCCTACAATATATACAACTTTAAAATTTAGTTGATACTTTTCATATTCTGAATGGACCCAATTAGCCAGCCAAAATTTGTGAGTCTTGTCAAACTTTTCCCATTTCATCATAAGGATTACCTCTCTTTCTTGCTTTCCAAATATTCCTTGTCCTAGTCTTTTCAGATTTCACTAATAATGCAGTCAAGCTTTTACAACTTTCAGTAACAGATTACTCAAAATATCTCAAGCTTTAGTGAGGGTAAAGACAAAATTTCAAGATTTTGCTAATGGAGAGCACTATAGGCAAACCCTAAATTTCACTTCTGGCTATCACTGCTTCATAGCATACTACTCCAACATGAATGGTGAGTATAAGATTTTTATGTTACTGCAGATCACAAATCCAGATTAGTCTCAGCAGGGACAATTCATTTCTGTTCCACAATTTCTGTATCCTCAGAAAGCCATAAAACCTTGGAATGAGTCACATTTGGGGCCCCTGATTCAGTGCAGCGTATAGACCTCATCCTAAGAAACTCAAGCACTAAGGGGTATAAAGACTGTTGGAACGAAGTGGTAAATACCCTGCAAGTAATAGTCCAGAGGTTCAATAGACTATGGGTTTCTCTACCATCATTTCCTGGCTTTGATTTATAGACCGAAAAATACCGTTCTCCACGTTGTTACTAACTTTCCCCATGAAACTGCTGCATCCCCAGTCTGGACCTCCGGATGGAGATGTTTCTGGAACTCATTCATCAGAGGCTACCTCCCCTTTTCAAGGTTTCATCTCCCCAGTCTTTCCATTGCAACGCCACCTGGGGAGTGAAGTTCTTAGGTTGGCTAATATCTCTAACCAGAAATAGGTTAGAATAGTTTCAGTGTAACTAAAGGGAGTCCAGGATCAACAGCGGTCTTCTTACCAGCTCGCCCTGAAACAGCTTTTTGCCAGAACAGAGTTGCGCATAATCTCTTTATACCATTCTTTGATAAGACTGATGTCAAATATTTACAGTACTTCTAAAGGTTTCAAAAATTGCAGATGCGGGCAAGAGCTGTTCTCTCTGCCTGATTTCTATTCTAATTGTGAATGTCTTCTTCTTATTACTGTATTTTTAAACTGCAAGTTAAACTACGGTGGGGACATGTGTCTTCCTTGTAGGTTAGCTGTGTGTCTGTGGATATGTCTGAAATGAGAGAGTTAGTTTAGAATTGGTCTTATTTATTTCTACTGGAAGCACCAACCATTTTGACTTTAAAAAGTGAACATTTCAAAGAAAGTGAAGATCAAGTCAGAATTCCATAATATGATCAAACACTTTAAGTTTTTATTCCTCTATTATTTGTTGCACCAAACTAAATTTTTTACTATGAATGTTTACCATATTGAAGGTCTGATATTTTCAGAGTTAATTCATTGATAACCATGTGCCATTTCTAAAGCCACACCTAGGCAGTATACAATAGACATTTCTTGTTTGGTTAAAATAATATTTTGTAAAAGAAAAACTACATATATTTTATATTAATACATATGCATTTATATGTATATATAAAGAAACAAGTTCAGAGTAATTACTGCAGCATTTTTTACTCTCACTCCAAACTTCCCTTACATACAGCCACAGAACTCACTGAAATGACTTTGATTTTCTAAAGTGATTTTAGGTTTATAGAAATTGTAAAGTGCACATGGAGCCTAAATCACAACAGCCTTGACAACATATGTTCAGACCTTATTAGTCCTATGTGGTTTTCCTGACATGTTTGGGCACCCTGATTATTACAGAAATGATTCCTTTTCCCTAATGGATATTATGTATTTGCAATAGATTAAACATGATGTAAAACTCAATAGGGCATTAAAATTTCAAGATTTTAAAAGGAGGGGAGAACAAAGATGTCTAGAATATACTGTGTGAGTTATTTTCATTTTGAATTATCAAAATGAGTATTATTCATATGTACATATTAATGGCTCAGAAGGATCTTAGTAAAATTTATTTTTAATTATGAATTTCTTAAATGTGTTTTTAAACTTTAGGTAGTGCAATAATATCTAATTCAATTTGAGGTCATTTTGCATTTCATCACATTTTCATTGAATCATTCACAAAATGAGTTATTTTGATTTGTTAGAATTTCTGGTTTGTTTTTGACTTTTTGGTAATTGAAGACAGAGCTTAGCTCATGTTTGACCACCCAGGGTACAAACTCGCGTCATAGATAGCTGTGTGTATTCTTCAAAGTAAAAAAATAAAAGCCATCTGTTCTGAATAGTTCAAAATGAAAAATAAAATACTGGATATTTCAAGTTATTTCCAGTTACATTATTTTTATGTCGTGAAACTTTAGGAAAACATTGCATGCTAAAAACTGTGAAAACTATACATTTCAAATGTATCTTAAATATAATATATTTTATTGTTGGAGGAAAGAATGACAGTGATGTATAGATAGTTGTGCTGTTCTGTCCTTATTTTCTTTATCTAGAGGAAAAACATGTACACATATTGTCTTTTTTGCTTATGTTTTAAAAGGCATTTAAAATTAGAGTAATAGAAAATATTTTATGATTTGCTTAATGTTTCATGTTCTTTGTACACAGTTAAGAAAAAAGAAATACCATTTGAGACCTGCATGGTATTTATGGGATGAGATGACTTAAAAAAATTCTATTCTATAATCTAAGTTTCTATTCTGCCTTGATTACCAGATTGAATGCCCAATTTTATTCATTACAAATACTTGGCAGGATCAGTTCTGACTGATCTCTTCTCAAGTTTACAAATATTTTATTCTTTCTTGTATTACATCTTATAATTTCTCTGCCTTTGTTGGTGATGTAACATATTGTATGAATACACATACATACACAATATTTTGGGAAATTTTTTCTAAAGGAAGATCAAAATTTTACCTAGAAGTTATCTGTCTACATTGAATTTTATACCATATTATGACAAGTAGAATCTTTTGAGTAGTAATGAAATAAAATCTCTTGCATAAAAATTGAAAGAAATATAAGCCCATATTTAAGAACAAGGATAAATGGTTTAAACATTACTAACTGAAGATTAAAAAAAACAGATTGCACCACTATAGAAGCGGGAGAACTGATATATTTTTCTGGAGTCTAATAAAACACAGCAAATAGGAATTTAATCCATTTGTAGTAGGGCAAGGACCTCCGTGATATTTCACTTAAGTAAAATTCTGCTTAACTTTGATGAATCTGATCTCTACCCCTCTTTCAAATGCAAAATATTTCTTTAATTACTGCCTAACACTCTTTAACTTCAGTTGCTTACTACCTTAATCACTTGTATCCAGTTATATATGTAATTATAAAATGAATGTTCCTATGACGATAACACAGAAGTCTAGATAAATTTTTCAAAATATATTTACTCAAAGACAAGAACCTAAGTATATTTATATATAAAATCTTTAGAGTATTTGTCACACTATAAAGTAGAGGAAAGAGAAAAAAGAAATGGTAAAAAGAAATGTAATATTTAGAGAAAGATGTAGAGTAGTACTCTGTGTAGCCGGGGGTATTTTGTTTGTTTGTTTTGTTTTGTTTTGTTTGGGACACAGTCTTGCTTTGTAGTTCAGGCTGGCCCTGAGCTCACTATGTAGACCAGGCAGGCCTAGAACTCAGCAATCCTCCTGCCTCTGCCTCCTGAGTGCTGGAATTACAGGTGTGAGTCATCACGCCCAGTATTGTTGTACTGGTTACTAGAGATCAAACCTAGGACCTTGCGCTTGATAGGCAGGCGCTGGAACCACTGAACTAAATCTCTGGTCTCTGGGTAGCTTTTATATGATGAAATTAAATAAGATTTGCATTCATATGATGAACTTTACTTAAGCATGATGCACTGTCTACCATAAGTCCTTAATTATTATGTGCATAAAAGAGATTGTTTTCTCTTTATGTTGGTTTCTCTCAATTTTATCATCAAATTTATTTTACCCTCCTATAATGAATTTGGGTGTTCTTTACTTCATCAAGAATTTGTATCTATTTGTGTTTTTCAAGATTTGAGATGCTCATCTATGAAAGAAAACAACAAAAGTTTTCAATTGTATCACACCCTCTGACTTGTACTCAAGTGTTCATTGAGCTATTCATATTACCATATCCAACTAGAGAACAAACAGAAAATGTGTCCAATGTAAGCAAAGCAAACATAATTTTAGGAATTTTTATAATTTTGAAATCATGTAAGTTGGTTACTCTTGTGTTTTTTACTATTCATTTGTAGAACCTCTAAAAATTTTGACCAAATATATAAGTATTGAATATAGATCATTCTCTTGTATTGAAGTATGAGCTTCCTTAGCAGCTTAATTTGCACCAGCATAATTTTGAAATTTCCTAAGCAGTTAATTCATATATTCTTTAAAGCATTAAAATACAATATATTATTTTTTAGTTTATTTTTATCTTTATAGGTACATTGTATGTACACAATATGATTACACTCAATATTGGAAATTTGTACCAGTGTATGACACAATTTAATTCTTGTTTTTCCCCATTCTCCTAACCACTCCACAATGCCCCACCCCCTAAATACATATGTGTTGTTTACCTTCTTTTATTACCAACACATTTTTTTTACCCCTCATTATTCACCTCTCCACCACATTTCCCTTTGAATATTTTCTATTTCAAAATAGCCATCATACATTCTAGAACCCATTAATATCTTCTTTTTCTCATACCGGAGAACAGATATGATATTTACACCCCTGTGAACTATTTATTTCACCTATGGGTATTCCTGAAGGCATGTCCATTTGAGTATAAATTACTCAAACTTATCATTCTTTAAGGCAGAGTAATACACCATTTTATAGATAAAACTACATCTTCTTTGTCTAGTCTCCAGTTGACTAGATAAACTCCAGTTGGGTTATTTCCAAGATTGAGTATTCCACACTGAGCTGCTATGAACATATGTCCCTATGGTATGATTCTTTTAATTCTTTTGTGTATATTCCTAGCAGGGCAATACCAGGGTCAAATAGGACCAGTGATGTTGAAGTTTTGCACAGCAGAGGAAACCACCATCATAATGAAAAGACAACCAACAAATTGGGAAAGAATCTTACCAGCTATCTCTCAAACAAAAGGCCTACTATCTAGAATATATAAAGAGCTTAAAAATGTCTTCCCAAGGAATTAAAAAAAATCATATTGTAAAGACATATGTACACCCATGTTCATAGCAGCTGTGATAGTCCATTGTTGGAAATAACCCAGATACCCATCAACTGGACACTAAATAAAGATTTTTTTTAAATAAAATGGAGTATTACTGTGCCATAAGGAATGACAAGTTTCATTCATTTATGTGCAAAGGGATACACCTTGAGGACACACTAATAAGTGAAATAAATTGATCCCAGATCCGCAAATACTGTATCTTTTCTCTGGTATTAGAATCTGTAGATGTAAATGAGTTCTAGAACGTATGATATATTTTGTAAAATAGGAAATATTCAAAGGGAATGTGGTGGGGGAAACATAATAAGGGGAAAGAATAAATATGATTTGGAAATAAAAAGAAATACTTGTATATAAGGGGTGGGGGTTGTGGGTGGGTAGGGGTATGGGTAAAAATAAAAATTAGCTTATGTCATATACTGGTACAAATTCCCCAATGCTGAGTGAAATTGTGAACCGTATATAAGATGTATCAATACAGAATTCAATAAAAAATTCAATAAAAAATAATAAGCCTCCCCAATTTTAAAGACCCAATTCAAAATGAACAGATTCTTTTCAGAGAAAGAAGTAAAAGCTGCCAAGAACATACGAAGAAATATAATATATTCTTCTTTTTTTGCATTGAATTCTTCATTGGTACATTTTATGTACAGTTCACAATCACACTCAACATTGGGGAAGTTGTACCAGTATATGACAGAAGTTAATTCTCATTAAGAATATATTGAAATACAATATATTCTTAAGTCAAACTTTCTGTTTAGAATTTTCTTTATCCACTACTAGCACTGAATTTGAAATGATTTTAATTTATTGTGGTAACACTTTCAATCATAATTATTTAGCTTTTCCTTTATAAAATAACATATTTAGGGGCCGGAGGGTTAGCTCAGTGGTTCTGGCGCCTGCCTCGCAAGCATAAGGACGTGAGTTCGATCCCCGGTTACCACATATAATGCTGGGCGTGGTGGCTCACGCCTGTAATCCCAGCACTCGGGAGGCAGAGACGGGAGGATTGCTGAGTTCGCGGCGGCTTGCCTGGGCACCATAGTGAGCTCAGGGCCAGCCTGAACTACAAAGCAAGACCCTGTCTCCAAAAACCCAAAAAAAAAAAAAATATATATATATATATATATATATATTTTTTTTTTTTACTATAGAAGGAAGAAACAAGATCCTTCTCAAAATTATGTGAAAAATTAAAATAACTGACAAAAATATTAAAATAGTATTCAAATTTCTTTCCATTTGTAACTTAGACATTTCTTTAATAAAAAAAAAAAACCTTTTGGGCCACACATTTAGCTCAGTGGTTCCAGTGCCTGCCTAGTAAGTGCAAAATCCCTGGGTTGATCCCTGGTAACCACATAAAACAATGCTGGGCATGGTGGCTCACCTTTAATTCCAGCATTTGGTAGCCAGAGGCAGGAGGACTGCCATTTGAAGTTTGCCTGGGCTGCATAGTGAGCTCAGGACCAGCCTGGACAACAAAGTGAGACCCTGTCTCAAACAAATAAACAACCTTTCGACATCAAAGAACATAAAATTTTGTCCACAAAAACAGATTTGGATGATCAAAATTAATATTGAGCAATCATTGTGGTTTTATTTTCTTTTTTTGTTACCTAAATCAATCACTACTTAGTTAACTCTAAAAAATTAGATTGTAATGATACACGTCTATAATTCCAGCAGTCTTGGAGTCTGAGGCAGGAGCCTGCAAATTTCAGTTTCAGCTGGATAATTTAGCGATTTAGACAGAGCCTATCTCAATATGAAAAATAAAGGGGGGGCTTGAGTATACTGAGTATGTGGCTCAGTGTGAGAGCTTGCGCTGTGTCCAGTGACACAGAAGAGGAAAAAAAAAAAAAAAAAGAAAAAAACCTAATCATTTGCCTGTATCAAATGTTAATGCATTAGAAAACATTAGAAAGTATAACATGTAAAACCTTGGTTTGTGAGCATAATTCATTCCAGCATGCTTGTAATCCAAAGCACCTATTCATCAAAGTAAAATCCCCCATAAAAATAACAGAACCTCAAATGACTTATTCCACTGACCAAAAATACACATATATGGGCCAGGGATTTATCTCAGTGGTTCTGGTGCCTGCCTCACAAGTGCAAGGTCCCACGTTCGATCCCCAGTACCACAAAACCCAGAAATATTCATATAAAATTATCATAATACAGTAATATAACATAAAAGGATAAAATGCAAAATATAAAGGAAAACAAACATGTAGTTACCTTTCAAAACCTTCATGGCTTTTGTGACAGAGACAAAAGAAGGGAAGATGATTGTATAAAATAACTTTCACTTGTCTGTCTTAGTTACTTTTCTTGCTACTCAGACAAAATATCTAACACCCAACATCAAAGGAGGAAAGATTTATTTAGCTCATAGTTTAGAGCGGCTTCCACCCACAGTTTGCTGGCTCCAAAGAGGGGTGTCTTGGCAGAAGGACATGACAAAGGAGAAACAGTTTGTGGCAGGCAGAGGCAGAAAGTATCAGAGGAGAAAACTGACAGGCAGGGTCCTCTTCCTGTCCCTCATTTCTCATCCAGTTTTAAGGCAGATGGCACTCACCCAGAGTAGCGCAGCCTAAATCCTACCCAGCTCCGTGCCAGACAACTCAGTGAACTAATTTAGTCATCACACATTCTTAATTCCAGCATCACATACTACAGATCCACCCACCTCTGCCTAGACCACATGTGTCTGGGGGGATATTGAGACCCACCCATAGCACTACCTGTCATCCGGTCGGGCCGGTTACTCCATCATCTCCGCTGCCCAGTGACCCCGGGAGGGCGAGCGGGGACGCAGAGTCACAACTCCCAGACTCCGTGTTGGTCCAGAGGCTTCCCTTTTTTATTATGGATGTTACAGGCATCTATATAGGATGGCTTGGGATGTGATTGGACGAGAGCGCGGGAACAGTGCGTGTGGAGGGGTGTGATTGGGCGCAAGGGCAGAACTAGCATTTAACAATGCTATATTGGTATAATTGGTCTGCGTCATCTGCATCATCTGCATCACCTGAGTCCCCTGCATCATCTGTGTCAACTGTGTCGCTGTGGCTTCTAAAAGGGCCACTGTATCAATTCGTCTGGCAGGAGAGAGAAGAGAGGAAGTGGAAGCACCTGGAGAAAGGTTTGGCCACAAGTACCACTGGTGAAACCACTGTGGTCCATTGGCTCCATGGATTTTTTTTTCTATTTCATGAAGTTTTAATGAAAACTATCCAAAGATGCTGGCTTTTACCTCCCTTTAAGGATTTCACAGAAATGTGGCATTGCACTGTCACTAAACAAATTCATCACTAACACTGCTACAGCATTATTTGAGTGGTGCTTTTCTACAAATTATACACCCTTTTCTACATTTCATGAAGCTCCTGAAGAGGGAGTTCTCTGCCTTCCTCTCTTCCACCTCTGCAGAGGACCTCTCCATACCTCTTGCTTGTGGGAGACCATCTTGAACTTGTGATCATGTGACATTCACCATCACACACAGCTCTTATTGCAGGAGATAATGTGTTTGTCAAGTGAAAACTTATGAGAAATGTTTGTATATCTTGCAGAACACTGGCAGAACAAGTTACTCGCAATCCTGGGTTTTATTGTATTTAAATGTTTGACATATTTCCTTTTGGTGCGTCAGGCTGTTGTTTCACATTTGGGCTATATATAAATTCCATAATAGCCCAAATAAGTGGAAAGTAAAATATACACTATCTTTTGAATAGCATTTTAGAGTTAACAAGTATTTTTAAATCATTATTTTATTTGTTCGTTGTCAGTGTATTTGGTGTAGCTCTGTTAGATCTCACTGATGGCATTTAACAAGTGAAGACAGCAAATTTGCCAAAGCGGGACTACATATTATGTAGAAGAGTTAAATTAGTATTTACATGTCTTTTCAACTTCTCAAACTGTTTAATGAAATGAAAAGAGAAGCAGTACTCCCCAGATCATTCCTTGAAGCAACCATTACCTTGATTCCAAAAAGCAGAGAAAGACTCAAACGAAAAAGACAACTACAGGCCAATCTCTCTAATGAACATTGATGGAAAAATCCTCACTAAAATATTGGCAAACAGAATACAGAGAGTTGTCAAGAAAATCATTCACTTTAATCAAGTCAGATTTATCCCAGGGATGCAAGGCTGGTTTAACATACATAAATCAACAAATGTAATCCACTATATTAACAGACTCAAGAATAAAAACCATGTGATCATCTCAATAGACACAGAAAAAGCATTTGACAAAATCCAACACCAATTCATGATTAAAACCCTACAGAAAATCAAAATAGATGGACTTTATCTCAAGCTATTTACAAGAAACCAACAGGCAGCATTGTACTAAGTGGGCAAAAACTGAAACCTTTTACAGTAAGATCAGGAATGAGACAAATATGCCTTCTGTCATGACTTTTGTTCAATATAGTGCTGAAAACATTAGCCATAGCAATTAGGCAAGACAAAGAATAAAAAGAATAAAGATAGGTAAGGAAAAATTTATACTGTCATTACTTGCCAGTGATATGATTCTCTATAGAGAGGATCCTAAAAACTTCACCAAAAGACCACTAGACTTAATTGCAAATTTAGTAGTGTAGCTGGATACAAGGTCAACGCTGAAAAATCAACAGCCTCTGTCTACATGAACAATAGACTCACTGAAAGAGATCAATCTGACAAATGAGGTGAAAGACCTCTACTCTGAAAACTATAGGCCTCTGAAAAAGGAGATAGAAGAGGATATCAGAACATGTCTTTTCAAATATAATGATTTATGTAACACAGGAAAATATAGACAATAAACCTTGAAGACATGCAGAGCCAGAAAGTAAAATGTGACTGTAATAATAAATACAGACATTAATGAAGTGTGTGTTCTGTACTTTAATATCACATCTCATTTCATGGCAATAAAAATTCCATGAGGGAGAAAAACTTACCACCAATCATCAGTGTCAACTACAAGTGCTAATGAATTTGACCAACATCATAAATCTGAACATTATGGAAGTTTGAAATAAGAGTTTCCACCCCAAAACATTCAAAGTGAAAAACCCCTTGAAGTTTAATACGCACTGCCATAAGAGGTATATGCTTTAAATACGGTCGTAAAAATGTTTGTATAAGTTTATTTGGGATTTGGAGCCATTCATTTTCATTTGCTTTGTGCACATGCAGTTTCACGCACTTGACAGTTGTCCATTATTGTCTGGGATATAAAAATTCAGAATGATATGCCAGAATTTTAAAAAAATCTTCATGAAGAGCAGCTGTTTTTCAGGTTTTTTCTTAGCCATCTGGGATTTAAATTAGCTCCATTTTCCCTCCTAGATGTTATCACTAAAGATTCTCTGACCTATCAGAGGCTCACATATGTCATTTTTCCTTATAAAATTTTAGAAAAGAATGATCAGAAAGAAAAAAAAAGTACATTCTGTGTTATGGAATATTGTTGCTTTGAACATTTTAACGCATGTGGAACCAGATTAATTTGAAGGGACTCCCTGAGGGTTCTGTTTGTTGTTTTGGGGCTGCTTCAATAGTAAACTCGCATTATTTATGTTTATTAATATTTAGAATGCACTCTGCAAGGATGATTTTCATCTGAGTTATAATTAGTCTCAGCTGATGAATGCAATAAAATGATTATAAACAACTCCATGTGATTTTATCAGTGTCGTGGGAGAAAATGTTAAAACACTGTTTCAAAGTTCTACCTTCAAAGAGCTATTGAAGTGGGCTTCAACCCATTTTTAAATCGCAGTCAGATCATGTTAAATTTAGGTTCTATCTCATGAAGTTATTTGAGCTCACAATCGAGTTCACTTTTCTAAAACCCAACTCACATTTCTTGTATTTGAAATCCTCAAGCACTATTTTGTTAATCATTTCTCAATTTAAAAGACATGTTCTTGAAAAATTCACAAAACAATGATATAGAGAATTACCAGAACACTGTCCGTAAACTTGCTATGCAGAGGTAATAATTCTTCACTTTTCAGCATATTTTCTTTTAGTAAAATATATGATGATTTGTGTGTTGGTGTACTGTACACTTTATATTATTGTATATATTATATTATGTATAATGTCCTCTTAATTCTCAACATCATAATAAATATGTCTATTTCTTTTAAAACTGATTTTATTCTGACTAATCCATCTTTAATGTAGGGGGATTTAGCACTTCCTTATGGACATTTAAATGAAGGTTGCAATTTGTAAGTGTCATGCACAATAGGGTAACCACAATAACAACAGAATTATTTGAACATTTCTCCAGATATTTTGAATCAAAGCTTCTGACACAATTTTTATATGTTTATAAATATTTAAAGTTCTAGTGCAGAAGATTTATATATTTGCATAATGGCCGGTATTTCAGAGTACTTTACATGAGATTACTAAATATCATTGGGTAAAAATATTCACATATATGGTGATTGTTTGAGTTTTTACACTGAGTGTATGTTCTTCAGTTATTTATGAAAGCATTGTATCTCAAACAACCACTTATAATTTTTTCAAATTATATTTATAATTTTATGACTGGATTTTGCAGAATTTTTATATAATGCATAACCATTTTTGATAATACAAAAACAAAGACCTCTTGATTTTTTATTAGTAGCATTAGTACCAAATACATACATTTTCTTGTTTCCTTGGTTTGTCTTATTACTTCATTACTTAGTAAAAGGTATAGTCTAGATTTTTATTGATTCTATTCTAAAATGATCAAATAAAATGTTAGTTTTGTGGGGATTTTTATACAAAACCATACTTTAAGTATCTTTTAGACTTAGACACTGTGTGCCATTAATAGTAATCTTTATTTAATTCACACTTTTTTATTGTGTTTTACACAAGTGTAATAACTTCCTTCCAGATATGCCAGTACAACATACCCTTCTCTAGTTTGACAACATATTTTCTCTAATAAAATCTCTTCAAAGTTTTGTCATGGTGCAATACTACATCTTTTCTCTGAGCATCCCTCTGGATCTGTCTCATTCTTCCCCAACAAAGCCATTCAGGTAATCTATTAATTTTCACATTGATAATAGAATTCTTTATTAAATGAAAATGTCACCCTTGGTTCCTATTCTCTCCTTTCACCATCCACATTCTGTCTATCGATATTATACTGTCTGTTCTCCCACCAGCAGTTTCCAAATCTGTCTGTGTACATCCTTCTCTTCTTCATCCTGCATGACTGATCTCGAACAAAGACATATCTCTCGTCAGCCTATCTCTTTCTATAGAGCAATGATGCACGCGTTAGACATCATCTCTACCAACAAGCCTTCATGACTTTCTGTTCCATGAAGGGTTTACCCTTTTTCCTCACAACCTTCCATGATGAATGAGCTAGCACCTGCTTATTCATTTCCTCTCATCTCCTAGAACTCATTCTCATTTTCTCTGCTCCGATTGCACCTTGTTTCCATTCTGGAATCCTGGAGTGTCTGGAGTCTCCCTCTGATCCTACCTTCATCAGTTCCTCATCCCTTAGTTCTTAGCACCAATGTTCTTTTCCCAGAGATCTATGATTACCTTTTCTTATGCTATGTTTCCATCATTCTTCTCCTTCTTAACATGATTTATTTTGATTTTTATAGTAACCATCCTAAGTGTGAAGTTATGAATCACTGTAGTTTTCATTTTTATTTCCCTGAAGATTATCAGTATTGAATATCTTTCTATGTATCTGTTCATCACGTCTGTATCTGTGTACATAGGTGTCTATTCAGGTTTTTCAAAATAGTATAATTTCCTGGTGATTTTGCTTATTAACACCTATTTTTTTTCCATTGTGCGTGTTGCTTTATTTTACTGTGCCTTTTGACTTAAAGAAACTCATTTTGATGTAGTCTCGCTTTCCGATTTTTTGCTATGGTTGCTGATGTTATAAATGACTCAAAATTGTTTTTAAAAATGTCAACAACAACATGAAGCAGCTTTTTCCCCACGTTTTCTTCTAGGAATTTCAATTTCACCCCTCACATACTACTTTTGTCTCTTTGGTTAAATTTATACTTCAGTATTCTATCTGCTCTGCCTATGCATACTGTTAGAAATTTAAAAATGAGTTCCTTTTTTGAGTACTTCATTGTTAATATATAAATGCATAATTGATATCTTTATGGTAAGTATGTGTCCTGCACATTTACTATACTTATTGTTTAAAAATTTTTTTGCTGTTTGTGCCGGGAATGGTGGCTCACGCCTGTAATCCCAGCACTCAGGAGGCAGAGACAGTAGGATTGCTGCATTCGAGGCTTGCCTGGGCTACATAGTGAGCGCAGAGCCAGCCTGAACTACAAAGCGAGACCCTGTCTCAAAAAAAAAAAAAAAAAGATTTTTTTGCTGTTTGAGATTTTATATTTTTTGTATATAAGAATTGGCTGTCTTTTAGATAAGCAATTTTACTTCTTTCTTTTAAATTTATATAGCTTTTTTTTCTTTTTCCTGATACTTGTTTTGACCAGGATTTTCTTATTTTCATACACACACACACACACACACACACACACACACACACACACACACGCAGTCTTCAGGAACTTTGTGACCATTAGTGTTCCCCTGACTTACAAGAATACTTAAGATTTTTTAAAAGTGAAAATGTATTGAGACCATAACATGAAAGCATAAGTACAAAATTTATGTTAAAAGTTCAGTACATATAATCTCAAGTTATTCTAATATTTTAATGATGAGGTGCACGTCATTTTAACTTTGGTATACACATTAGAAAAACAAAAGTGTTTATTACATATGTAGCTATAATATGCTAGTAGCTAAGTAAAGATTAAAAATGAACTGACATTTAAAAACATTAAATTTGAGGAGAGTAAAGGTGTCAGGTTTTTTTTTTTGAGACAGGGTCTCACTTTGTAGTTCAGGCTGGCCCTCAGCTCACTATGTAGCAATCACTCAGCAATCCTCCTGCCTTTGCCTCCCAAGTGCTGGGATGACAGGCGTGAGCCACCACGTCTGCAACTGTGGTATGTGGTATTGATTGTTGGTGGGCGTGAGTAACCACACCCAGCATTGTATGTGATTACTGGGATCAAACTCAGGACCTTCAGCTTGCCAGGCAGGCACCAGAACCACTGAGCTAAATCTCTGGCCCAAAGGTGTCAGTTTTTGTACATGATCAAATTAAAGTTGATATTGATATTGGCTTAAAATTGACTTGTTAATGTATTTCTATGTAAGTCTCATCATACATATAGTATGTACAAAAAACATAGCAATAAATCAACCATAGTGTTATGAAAGTAAGCAAAACATGAAGGAATACAGAAAGAGAGGAATAAGGGAATGGAGGGATTACAAAACAGCCTAAAAATGACAGAGTGGGAGTGAGAAATTCCAACTTATCAATAATTACTTTAAGCTTTAATTTAATAAGTTTGCTGGTCAAAATCCATAGAGCACCAAAAAATAAATCGGGACTGTTATCTATATTCCTACAAGAAACTCACTTCAAAGACATGTGTCGACAGAAATTGAAGGAACTGACAAGACCGTAAGAATATCTGTTCTTATGTACAAAAACAGATTTTAAGTGAAAAACCAATTCTAATGAATGACAAAAAAATCACTCTAGAATGACAAGTGGTTAATTCATCAGCAAAACATAACATCTGCAAATATGTACATATCCAATGCCCAATAACATAATATATGAGTCAAATATTTATAGATCTGAAGAGAGAAATACACAGCAATATAATAAAAGTAGAAGACTTCAATATTCTTCATTTTACAATGGGTAGATCATCTAGACAGAAAATCAGTAAGGATACAGTGGATGAGAAGAATACTATAGATCAAATGGAGCTAACAGACATACACAGATCACTCTGTACAACAGTAGCAAAATGCACATTCTTCTCAAGTACCTGTGAGTCTTCAATGTGATCATGTTATCCCACTAAACAATTCTTAACCAATTTCTAAACATCATAATATTGTCATGTATCCATTGTCACCATATAGATATACATCAGAAATTAATATCAGGAGAGAAAAATGAGAAATTCTGATATATATGGAAATCAAACCACAAACCTGACCAACCAATGAAGAAAATGCAGTACTTTGGCATGAAAATATGGAAATCAGTGCATAAAAACTTATGGAATAGAACAAAAATATTTCTAAAAAGAAAATTTATGTAGATAAATGCCTATCTGGTGACAAATGATCTCAAACTTCACTCAAAGAAACAGGAAAAAAGAATCTAATTAAACCTTAAATAAGGAAAATGGCAAAGATCACAGAAGAAATCAGTGAACTAGAGATTAGAAAGAAGTGCGTCAACACAGTTGTTGCTTATTTTGAAACAATATTAAAAACTGACAAACTTTCATCCTGGTTATGTAAAAAAGACAATTAAAATACACAGGCTAGTGTTCGGGCTGTCAGTGGGCAAGGCATAGGCCCAGGGGCTTGGGCTGCCAGTGCTAAGGCTTCTCCCGGAGCCAGGTCCTGTCTTCGGGGACAGCAGACCTTTTTGACCCTCCACAGTTGGTCCAGTAAAAGTAGACAAAGTGGATATTAAATTAAAAAAAAAAAAAGCTGGCAAGAGATGAAATGGTAGCCTCTAAGAGATATAGGAATTACTTTATCAGGTATATAACAGTTTTAAATAAGTCTGTAAATACATTTCATGTAACTAGATGCTCCAAAATCAGAGATTCTAATTATTTAAAATAAATATTTATCAGAACTAAAAGAAGTAGCAATACAAATAACATGAAGGCATTTTAATAGTCATTATCTCAATGGAGAGATAAGCTAGGCAAAGAAACAATAAGAACATGGCAGTGTTAACTGCAAAGGGACCTACAGACACATGTCTTTTCAAATATACATAAAACACATTCCTGGATTGATCATATATTAGGCTGACAAAGAAGTTTTAATATCTTTAAGAAGGGGAAAACAACACATCTTTTCCGTTAATGTTGTAAACCCAAAAATTTTTAAAAAGAGAAAGTTAAAAATATTCAAATATTTGATAGTCTAATATGTGAAACACATTCCTGAACAAATAGACAAAAACATAAAAAGAAAATTTTAAAAAATCTTTCAGTAAAATGAAGATACAACAAACGAAGGCTCATGGGATACAGCAAAAGTAGTTCTAAGAGGGTCTCATTGAACACACATTTTAAGAGAAAATAAAGATTTCAAATTATCAACACAACTTCACATCTTAAGGATGTGGGGGAAAATGAATAAATTAAGCCCAAAGTCATTAGAAGGAAGAATATAATACAGGTCACAGCAGACACGAAAGGAATAGAGAGTAAAACAATAATAGAAAATAATTGGATAAACTAAGGATTTTGAAAAGGTAAGGTTCTCAGGCCACGAAGTAGCTTAATAATAAAAAGAAAAAAATAGAAGATTTAAGAAAACAAAAGTACTAATGAAAAGGAGAAATTAGAACTATCAACACAACCACAGTCATAAGAGACTACTATGAGTAATTATATTAAATCAAATGGACAGCTTCTAAAATGGGTAAATTCCTTGATATATAAAATCTGTCAAAGCTCGATCTGATGAAACAGAACATCAGAACAGATGAACAGCAAGTAAAGGGATTAAGTCAGTCAACACACTCACAACAAACTAAAGCCCAAGACCTTATGGCTTCATTAGTGAATTATAGTAAACATTTAATGAAGAATTAACACCAATCCATCCAAAACTCTGCCAAAAAGTTGAAGAAGAGGAAAAACATTTTCAAGCTAATTTTTTGAAGCCAGAATCAGCCTGTTTTGAAATCCAGAAAAAGATTAGAAGGCAAAAAATTACAAGCCAATAACAATGATGAAAATAGTTTTTTTTAATATAATGTCAATATACACTAGCAGCAAATTAAGTTCAACAGTACTATAAAAGTGCTGTCGGTGATGACTGGGAATTATTCATAGATGCAAGGATAAATCTATGTGACCAAATCAATAAATGTAACAGACACATTAGCTGAAAAAATAAAACTATATGACCGTTTCAATAGAGGCAGGAATAATATTTTACATAAAGTATTTTCATGATAAAAACCTTCAAAAAAGCATAGTTTCTTAAACATACTGAAGAATAAATAAATCATAATGTAATAGAAATTATAGGATCATCCTACAAATAGCATCATACTCCATGGTGAAAAGTTGAAATGATTTCCATAATTAAGGAAATTGCAAAGTATTCCATCTCAGAAAGTCAGCATATAAAGAAGATACCGAAATGGTAGCTGCCAGAGTCTAGGGGCCAGGGAAGGCGAGGAGGTGCTGGTCAAAGGTACAAAGGCTCAGTTATGAAGCCTCAGGATTAATGAATTGTGGAGATTAAATGTGTAGCCTGGTGCCTTTAGTTACTATTACTGTATTTTATCCTTGAAATTTGTTTAGAGTAGAATTTAAATGTTCTCATCATAAAGAGGAAACGTTACTCTGTAAGAGGGTGGATACACGTATCGAGGTTCTGTAGAGGAATAAAACCAACAGAATATAAATGTACGATGATGGAAAGGAAGGTATTAGGCTTGACGGATCGAGGGGTACACGAGAGCCATCTGCGCGATCAGAGGTGGGCAGAAACCACAGCGGGCGTCTGCGTGCTGCGGAGCAGGGGGTGCAGGAGCTCCTCGGGCCCAGGCGATGGAAAGCACGGAAGAGGAGGAGTCGAGGGTTCAGCGCCAGTCTAAGTCCCAGGCTTGGGAGCTCACGGAAGCATCGCAGGTGCGAGTTGGCCCCGGAAGGATGGAGGAACCGGAGATCTGGAGACGAAGGTGCAAAGGCAGCGACAACAGAAATGCACCGACCCGACAGGACCGGTGCTCTTCAACATGGAGCTCCTTTCTTTCTCCTCTTTCTTCCTTTTGCCCTTTTTTATTCCATGCAAGCTACAAATCTGTGATCGGTGCGCCTCAAGATTGGGGGAGGACTTCCCTCCTCAGTGTCCGGCCTGATGTGCCAGTCATCCAAGTTATCCAGAGCAGTTCCACGCTGTGTTTACTAATCTGTCAGGTATTTCTCCCTCCAGTTAAGCAGACATATCATGCATGGTTAATGGTCATGATCAAGCCCTAGTCATCTTGAAAACCAGCTATATTTTTAAAATATCTCATAATTGGGCTCATAATTGGGCCGGAGGGTCAGCTCAGTGGTTCTGGTGCTTTGCCTCGCAAGCGCAAGGTCCTGAGTTTGATCCTGGTAACCACATACAATGCTGGGCATGGAGACTCACGCACCACATACCACAGTGCCGGGCGTGGTGGCTCACACCTGTAATCCCAGCACTCAGAAGGCAGAGACAGGAGGATTGGTGAGTTCGAGGCTTGCCTGGGCTACATAGTGAGCTCAGACCCAGCCTGAACTACAAAGCGAGACCCTGTCTCAAAAAAAAAAGCTCATAATTATTCCTAATATGACATATAGTAGGATATGATATGTTATGATATGATAACTGTTCTGTGTACCGATAGAAATGTATGAATTCCTTCTCCAGAAAAGAAGCAAACTTTTTCTTTGGCTAATGCTTACTCTTCTGAAATTTCACAATTTAAAGATTATAATGTGGGTTTAATAATACTTAAGTGCCAATATTAAGTCACTTAATATAATGTTACAAAAAGAAAACATCTTTCTGCTTTATATATGTGTGTACATGTAAAAACATATTAATGAAACAGGAAAGATATACTCGTGACAATTGCAATCCTTGTTTCTATAATTGGTCGTACAATCATAGCTTATATTTACAGCTACCTTCTTTTACTACCTATTGTATATTCCTACGGTCCTCAGCAGACACTTAAGCAGGTTTTGGCCTTTGCCTGGCAAGTTGACATATACCTTTATTCTAGAATGTCCTAGCCCATTTGTCATCTTGCGTGGAATGGGTTGCTGTAGTTTGCCACTGACTTTAATAACAGGGCACAGTAATACTGAGTGATGGCTCCAAACTCACTCCAACTGCAAACCTTCTTTATCTCCACAGAGGTGCAGCCGTCTGATTTTCCTTTAATGTTTGGATTAATCATCCCACCAACAGTGTAACTCGCCTCAAAGGCTGTGAAGTCAGAGGAATGAGGGACTCAAAACAATGAGGGAGAGTCTTAGCCTCCAATTGCATGGGATTATTGTTACACCCCATGTTAGAAGCCCTTCCTTATTCTGGATATAAGACTTTCAGGCCAGCAATGTGTAAAGTTAATTCCTCTAATCACTGTACATATATATATATATATATATATATATATATATATACACACACACACACACACATACATATATGTATATATGTATATACATATATAGGTATATACATATATATATAGAAATGAAATATATATATAATATATATGTGTATATATATATGGCTTCATCTATAAATTTTACATAGTATTTAAGGCTATGTATTTAAGTCTACCATACAATTTGTCACTTCTGTCAACACTGTCTTTCATCTATACATCAACAGATATCTCCCTATTGTCTGACACTTCATACACTGAAACTGTTTTATGTATGTCTCAAGAAAAACAATCCAGTTATTTCGGCAGAACAAACATGTCCATTCTAAAACTTTAAAGGTTGCCTATTATACATTTTTATGCAGAAATAAATCTCTGCTTTTCTAGAGCCTGACACTGGAAATCTTGAAAGATCTTACTCATCAGCTTGTTACGAACTAGTCATATACTTACTAATTTGGCATACACTTTAGCCACGCTAGAGTTGGTAAATTTAGACAATCTGACACAGCCTATACATTGTGTGTAGTTTTAATGTGGATTTAGATTCAGCAGAGAGTAAAGAGACACCGGAGAGAATGGATATCAGCACAGAGTGGAGACTAGAGACTGTAAACTCCATGATGTCACAAATAGAACGTCTGCATCCTTTGTGTCCAGGAGAGAAAGAATTAAGCCATGTCCCCTCAGTGCGAGTAAAGTAAAATGGAAGTAAAAACCAAAAAGAATATAACGGACTTGAGGATGGGTTCATCAGTTTTATTTTCTAGCTAATGATTTATAATGTTATGTTTTCCGTTCATTTATCTCACTGAAACTTCATTCCCTTAGTTTTGGCACATATGACGGACTAAAGAAGAGATTTGTATGGCTCAATGAAGTAAAAACTTCTAAGAGTATCACACACTTCTCCAAGAGTGGCATAAACTTAGAGATCGTGTCCTGGTTTCTCCCTGCAGTGACAATCAGTATGACAAGTACACACTTGATTGATCTTGGATTTTAAATCTGTTGTCATTGTAGTAAGGTCCCACATTGATTAATGACAAGGACCCGTTCTGGGAAGTCACTGCTGGGCAGTTTGCCACTGTGTCAACCACGTAGAGTCCTCGGACAAACACACACGCCACTCCACGTGGCCTCTTGCGGTCCAGACACACGGCAAACACGAGATGCTGCCGGGGTAACATAGCATATTGTGTGTTTGTAAACCCGGATTTATGAGACAGAGCATATTTCATTCTAAAATAATTAAAAAGCCAAAAGTATAGTGTAGGAAATATGTAAATCAGAAACATAATCACTCATTATTATCAAGTATTGCATGCTACACACCATTATATGTACTAAGCTTTTATATGAATGATGGATAGGTTCTTTTCTAACTGCATCATCACGAAAATATTATTACAGGCACAGTTACTGACAATGGGAAAAACTGAGAACCAAGAAATATCATGTACAAATTCCCAGTAATGAATGTGATCATAATGTACACCTAAAATATACCAATAAACTTAATGAATAAAAGAAATAGGGATTTCCTACATCCATTACAGTCTGATGGTACAATAATGCAGTCAAGGATCCACTGATGGCTAGAACATTATTATAAAGTGCACGAATGTACTAACAGAGTATCTGATAATAAAGATAAACCTACATACAAATGTTGACCTAGGAAGTAATTACACACAAAGTGCTTAAAAAATAGCATTTCTCTGTCTTAAAATGACATTTTATAGAATCAGATTGAAAACATACACTTTTCACTGAATCCCCACCACCCCCAGCATAATCTTTTTCTTCCTCTGCAACCCCAACAACTCTTTACCTATTTCACTTGGTTGGCATTTAGCTAGTATGACATTATTTTATCAGTTATTATGGAACCAGTCTTCCTTTTAGTTAAACCATAAATCTTATTAGAACAGACCATATAGGTTTATTATAATTCATACTTCAAACTATATACCTATTCACATGGCATGTGCTAAGTGCTCAGTAAATAATGTTTGAATGATAAGGAGTCAATATTCATATTAATATGCATGACAGTACTATAACTGGTAATATATTCAAAGTATGCAATATTTCATCAATATTTTATTACATTCAACACCACTTAAACACAGACTTGATGACTATAAATATTTCTTCAGTTCACCTGGAGAATGTGTGAAATAAAATGTAAATATATACAGAGCTCTGACATACACACTGTCACTTAAATGGAATTGGTTTCATTTGTTTGAAAACTGTAAGATTTTCCATCCACAAATACACATTTGAACTTGGTTTTAAATTGAGATTTATGAAAATCACATTTCAATGTAAAGTCCAAAATTTTCTATACATCTTTTTACTCACTTAGAAATATCGAGATGAAAATATCGCCTTATACTGATTGAAAATATAGGCTACCTACCTCAAGTGGTCTCAGATGTGGATACTGAGATTCTTTTAAAGAGCCAGAAGCTTTATTTTCTTTATTTTCTTCTTCTATTAACTTTAAGCCACTAAGTTACTTATGACTTAGATTGTCTTCCAGGTATCTCAATACTCTGGGAGCAAAGAAAGTTACCATCAATAATACCAGAAAATAACATTTTCTTCAACTAACTTCACCCTCTCAGATTCTACTAAGGCCCTGTACAGTGAAAATAAGCTGCAAAAAAAAATTTTTTTTTGCATAAAGAATCTGGTTTCTTTGGTGGTCTTGATTTGCCTGCACTCACCCTTGAATCCTAACTAACAAAAATGCAACAGCCACAGTATTGTACTTTTGCTTTTAGTTTGCTGCTTGGAATATCAAGAAAAGCCATCTGTCTGATTTTCAGGAGATCTCTTAAGTAATAAACAGACTTTCTTAACGATGTTCGCGCTGTGTCTAACTAGAAACATGGGCCCTCAAAGTAGGCAAATTCCCTAGGCTTTCTAATCCTTGTCATTGCCATATGACAAGCTCTAACCAGTAGGAGGTAAGTGAAGCTATTACTTGTGCATTAGTGGAAGATGATAGTGAAGATAAGGGAAAAGGAGGAGGGATGTTTTACTTTTGGTCCTTCCTTCTTTTTTGCTGACAGAACACCATCATCATAGGCAAGTCTTGTGCAATGGTGCACATGCTGAGAATGAATAAACAGTAAAACAGAAGAAGCCCCAACTTCTAGATGAAAAAGAAGTGCCTATCTTGTCACTCATGATTTTAAATTTCCTGGACCTCATGTATGAATCGGATATCAATGATACACTGTTCAATTCCTAATACTGATACATATTAATTCCTCAATAAAGACTTTTTGAGTGAATTACACCATATTATTTCACTGTCTGATCAAATTTTGTTCTAACCAAGAGATTTTCTGTTAAGCTATGAGTTTAGACCTTTTCTTAGTTTTCCTCACTTTCTTACCATCTTCTTATATAGAGAGAAGACATCCTACTGCCAAAAGGACATTTAGAAAACAATTAGGATTCATTAACTTTTATGGACTGAAATCTCTAATATTGTTATAACAAGTATTTATCATAGAAAGAAATAACGTCTACTTGCATGGGAAACATGTAATTAACCAAAGCATCGTACTTAAGGTCTAAAATCACAGTTCACCTTCTTATTCCTACAAATAATTAGCAACACTGCCCCAAGTTTTCAGTCTTAAAGTACTGATTCTACGTATTTCTAATATTTATTTATTCTTTGCTGAAACTAAATGTGTGCTCAGTTATCTTGAAACAATGACTAAATGAATACCAAGGATATCTATCTCCCTGTGGTTTGAGTACCAACCTGGAAGAAGCTAGTAAATTCGCTATCCACTATGGACATAAATTATTTGTCCCTATTAAAAATATTTTCCCTAATGGAGTGGAAAATAGAAACCATTTCTTAGTTATCTACAAATATTTATAAATAACAACAGTGTAAGAAGAGGTATCCCAAACATATCATGTGTTTTGAGTGGAAATAAAACAAACCTCATAAAAGTTAAAACATTTGATAAGTAAGACAGAGAAGTTTAGATGAATTCAGCTCTCTTTTTAGGGTTTAGAGAAGCACAGTGTGAGAAGTCAATGCCAGAGATAAATCTCAGATAATTTGTGTTTTATCTGTGCTGTCATAAGACAGACTTGTCATTTAAAAAATTATAAAATAATCATCATACATTACAAACAACCACAGTGTCCTGAACAACTACCTCCCCTACAAATGACCTCATTAGTTTAAGATAATTTACAATGTAGTAAAATGAAAGGCCTCCCAAGGACAGTACTCTCAGTACTCAGCATTGGTCTTTGTTGAATGGAATGTTCTTGGCAGCTCTGAGGGAGGATTTGATCACAGTTTCTGCTTTCCTCTGCTAGCGGCTCAAGTTCAAGCCACGTACCTCCTTAAGCATGGGGTAGACAGGTTGCCATAACTACTTTATCTGAATTTTGTATCATCTCAGGAGTATGGACACACAACTCAAAAAAGTATCGTAAGAGGCCCCTGAGTATACTTGAAATTTCAACACCAATTCTCTTGTCATTCTAACTTTACAATAGCTTATATTTTTAAAAGGCAGAAAAGTTTACATAAGGCCATTCAGAAACCCACATTCAATAAATGAATCATACACTCAGTTTAAAATTTGAAGAGAGCCGGGCATGGTGGCTCACGCCTGTAATCCCAGCACTCGGGAGGCAGAGACAGGCGGATTGCTGAGTTCGAGGCCTGCCTGGGCTACATAGTGAGCTCAGGGCCAGCCTGAACTACAAAGTGAGACCCTGTCTTAAAAAAAAAAAAAGAGAATACTGTTCATCATACTGTTTTTAGAAGATACTATTATTTTGCCAATGTGTTTTGCCTATCGTTATGTTTCATTAGAACTTATAAGATTTATAAAATGAAACTAACACTAAGAAAAACATAAAATATCTGAGGAATAAAAAGCTACTGTGGATGCCAGTGCCTCCACTAATGAAGTTTATGAAGCAGTGTAAGAAGAGATGCCCATGCAAAAGCAATTCCGGAAAGCACAGAACAACTCCTTTCAGAGTTTTACAAAGACATCTTTTTCTCTTATTTCCTCTGCCCTTTAGTAGTTGTTTTAGTCTCTTTTTGCTGTTATTTGAAAATGCCTGACACTGGATAAATTCTTAACAAGTAGAAAATTATTTTCCTGTGTTTCTGTAGTGGATGGGAATGGCAAACACAGGACGGGGATGTCTGGAGTCTTCTGAAAGCACTCTGTTCCTAAGATGTTGCCTGTAGACACTTTTCAGATTCCAGGACAGAACATTTCCTCACCACTCTTAAAAGGGTGCTACGTCCATGCAAGAAAGTTCAGCCTTATCAACTTAATCACTTCATGGTTTCTAACCTTTAATATGGTGACGTTGGTGGTTAAGTTTCAATGTATGAATTTTAGAGGGACACACAGAGACCATAGTGGTTATCTTCCAGTGGGCTTCTTCCAGTGGTTATCTTCCAGTGGATCTTCCTTGCAGACTTAAAGAGTTCGTCTGCTGATAGAGCTAGATACTTTTCTTTTTTGGGGGGTTGGGGGGTGTTTCTTTCCCTGTTCAGTGTGCTTCCTTGCTTCTGAAGAAGCTCTTTCCTTGGTGCGAAAGTGTCTTTTGATATCTGCTAATGTGAAATCTGTTTACCCATGCATTTCAAGTAATGTATTTAGTATGTTTGTGACAGAAACATCTTAGGGTTATATATTCTCCTATGGATTCTTTTCTAGTAATTCTTAGCACCACAAACAGTGATAAAAACTACTATGAATGTTTAAATTAAAACCAATCTTTTTATAGGGAGACATATTGCCAATAAAAATAATGTAAATGTATTTGAAGGGAGAGTATTTTGAGTATTTCTGAAGGAGAATTAATGGTAATGTGTCTGACTATAGTACATTTTTAAAATTTAAACATTCACCATAGAGTTTGATCACTCTAATTCAACAAGCATTTATTCTAATTTCTGTCAAATAAAAATATTACCATGAGTCCTCATCCACTCAGTCATCAGATCTGGCACCTGATAACTCTTGGGTTTTCCTTAAGTCAAAATGTCCATAAAAAGTAAATATTTTGAGTTGATTCCAGATTTGGGGACAGCCATGAAAGCACAATCAAAGATATTAATGAAGGAAGACTTTCAAAACTGTTCAGAACATGGTAGAACACTGGGATAAGCATGTTGAGAGTAATGGAGAGTATTATCAAGGTAATACTAATAAAACTTTAGAATTTAAAAAAAATTAAACATCTACTTTAATCATTTAATACAGGATGATGGGGGAAAGGGTAAAAGGTAGAATGAGATAGAGCAAGAGCAAGAAATGTTTTGGAACCAATAAAAGGATGATGAGAAAGTTAAAGTAGAGGTAAAGAACAAGGAAAGAGAAGAACATTCATTCTTTTTTTGTGTCGTGTTCTTATACTTCATATGTTGGAAACAATGTATGGCTCCATAAAACTTTTCCAGAACATCTTCCTGTGCCTTCAGCTCACAATAACTTTAGATTGTGAAATTCCATTTTTTTTTTTTTTGAGACAGGGTCTTGCTTTGTAGCTCAGGCTGGCACTGAGCTCTCTATGTAGCCTGGGCAAGCCTGGAACTCAGCAATCCTCCTGCCTCTGCCTCCCGAGTGCTGGGATTACAGGCGTGAGCCACCATGCCCGGCACTGTGATATGTGGTATTGATGGCTAGTGGGCGTGAGTCACCACACCCAGCATTGTATGTGGTTACTGGGGATCGAACTCAGGACCTTGCGCTTGGGAGGCAGGCACTAGAACCACTGAGCTAAATCTCCAGTCCCCATGAGATTATAATTTTAAGGCTTAAAATAGTTTAATTCTTTGAAGCTTCAGCTGTTTATCTCACAGTCTTTTCATTTTATTTTGTGAGCTCTGAAACTGTTGAACTTATTAGTTGTTATGACACAGATTATAGATATAAATAAGATGATTAATAATACAATGGAAATAAAGCTAAAGTTGGGGTCAAAACAGAGACTTGGTATCCAGATACCAACTGCTACCAATTCCCTTTAAAAAGTAAAATTTTGTATCTACTTTCATAAAGTAAAAGTAAAATAACCACACTTGTTAGCATTAAGAAGATAATACATGTACTTATGCATATTAACACATTTTATAATACATAGTACAATTTTAATAAGTATAAATTGAATCAGATGAATTTAGCTTGTCAAGTTGTACTGGATAATCATTGTGTGATTTTTCCATTGTGTTATGTAACACCTACAATTTTAATAATTAAAATGGTTCTAAGAAGTAGAGATTTCCTTGAAAATCTTTGAAAAAATGTTGAACATCACTGACCATTTGAAAATGTAGATGAAAAAACCACTGAGATTCCACTTCACTCCAGAAAGCATGGCTGCAGTTAAGAAATCAACCAATAACCAATGCTGGTGGGCCTGGAGAGAAAAAGGAGTCCTTTCCCTCTGCTGGTGGGAGTGTAAACTAGTACAACCCCTGTGGAAATCACTGTGGAAATTCCTCAAAAAACTAGGATTGGAAGTCCATTTGACCCCGCTATTTCCCTGCTGGATATATTCACAAAATAATGAAAAACATTATATCACAGCAACATATGAGCACTCGTATGTATAGCAGCCCTTTAGGTAATAGCTAAATCTTAGAAACAGCCCAAATGTTCATCAACTGGTACTGGATAAATGAGACATGTTCTTTTTATAAACAAGTACTACTATTTTTATAAAGAAGTACTTTTTATAAAGCAGTACTATGAAGTACTTCTTATAAAGAAGTATTATAAAGAAAATTAAATTTGAGTCATTTATAGCTGAATGTGTGCACCTTGAGTCCATACTCATAAGTGAGATAACTAGGACACACGAGTAAAAAACTGCCTCATTTGTATAATGTGAAAAACTGAAGGTGTAAATGAGGTCCAAAATGTGCAATAAGCATTGTAAAACAGGAAGAAAATGTTCAAAGGGAAGAGGGACCTAGGAAAGGGAATGGGGAAAGCAAAGAAGGGGGAGAAAAACTTTGGTCGTAAAAGGAAAAGGAAAGTGTATAAGGGAGTGGAGAGGTTGAAGGAGGGACACTGGAATGAAACAAATAGGAATCAATAAGGATCATGTCCAAGTACAAATTCTCAAATGTGAATGAGATCATAATGTATACTTACAATGGACCAGTAAACTAAATAAATAAAAATAAACATTGAATTGCACAATTAATAAAAATGAGTCTCAGCATTCACTCTCTCAACTACTGTTTCAGCTACCAATTGTAAATAATGATAGGCGGTTGTTAGGTTTCCCCTCAGTCAGTCCCAGTCATCTCTCGGAACCTTGGCATCGAACGCTCATCATAACCCAGTACTATGCAGCCATCCCCATCCCCGTATTAAAACCAGAAAACTGAAGCTCGGCCATTTTGTCATTTATCCATTCATTTCAGTCAGAGAGATGGCAAGACTGTGATTCGGACACAGGACTGTCTGGGGTCATAGCCTAGGAATTAACAGGTATAATTTATTAACTCTTGGCTAAATTGATTTTTCAGCAAGGCACAGTCTTCCTGTCCCATACAGGAAGGAGGACAATAAATAAAGGGGGTTCCAGGTAGAGGTATCAGGGGTTGTTATAATCGATCTGGTGGTGCGAGAATAAATGAAACGAGTGGACATTAACTCAAGGAACATCCCGTTTCTGCCCTAATGTACTGTTATTTTAGGAAATTCGTTGATTTTTTTGTTATTATATATGAAGTGGATGAATATCCTCTGTAAACTCTGAATCTAACAAAAACCTAAGGACACTATAAGAAAATTAGCCTGTATGTACGTGGCAATATTTCATTAACAAAAAGAAATAATTCAATAAAACAATTTGGAAGACCTTTCCCTGAGGTAAACCATTTGGCTTCTTCTGTAGTTTACATTAGCAATCTCTGCCACACTTTCTAAACAGGAAATGTAATGCAAAACTGAAAGTTTTAGTATCCCGGCAATGTTCAGGATTGATTTTAGAAAAGAGAGTATAGGTTTCAGAAATAAAGTGAGAGATATTAGAGTGAAGATTATGTGTATGAGATTCAAAGCTAAGAGCTACAACTGAAAAACAATGTGGGAAAAATCAGCAGGATGCGAAAGCAAGCAGATGTTGGCAAAAAGTGTTCCAAGTTTTTAATCTCAGTTAATCGGTGACTGTGATTGATATTAATAGTTTGTGGGTTTGTTGGAAATCTACTAAGTGTTGAACTGGAGACAGTATTTAGAACTTCATGGGAAATGTCCAAAATAAAGATAAGAATTTGAAAGTAGAAGAGAAGTAACAGTATATATATATATATATATATTTTTTTTTTTTTGAGATAGGGTCTCGCCTTGTAGTTCAGGCTGGCCCTCAGCTCACTATGTAGCCCATGCTAGCCTCAAACTCAGCAATCCTCCTGTCTCTGCCTCCCGAGTGCTGGGATTACAGGTGTGAGCCACCACTCTCGGCATTTGTCATTATTTTTATTTTGAGGCCAAATAAATGTATCCCTGAGGAAAGATGATCAAGAGAATAGAAGACAAAAATCTAGATGTAGTTGAACTCAGTCATCCATTTCTGGTTGTTAATACACACAGTGTTCTGATGACGGCCTTTCCAAATGAAAGGGACTTCTGGTTAATACCTTTTGTCCTAGTGTTGCTCAGTCCTTTCAACAGCAAGAAATAGAATTGACCTTTTTTTATAGAAAACAATGATATATAAGAATATTTATTTCAAAGGATTGGTCCTGGTCCCTTAAAAATAGTGTCATTGTTTCACTCAAATATAATAGTTGATGTGACCAAAATGGATGAAATTTAAAATCTAGCCATAAACACTTTTATTTTTTCTTTTAAAAT
>PVIC010008026.1:0-39933 GCA_004025085.1 Thryonomys swinderianus
ACTGCCGCCTCACAATTAAAAAGGTACAAGAGAGAAGGCGAGACTTGGAAGCTTTCAAAGCCGCTCAGCTTCCTCGGGCACCCTTGATGTGGCTTTTTCTCTCAGCTTATATCCTGTGCGCCGCACACATTCGTTTGTGTGAGCTTGCCACCCTTTCGAAGGCACCATGAACTGTGATTATTTCTGTACCTGGGCCTGGGGATGAAAGCTGTTTTAGGGTCGGTGTGCTTCCAACCTCCTTTCATGTGGCTTTCTGAAGTCCTGAGCTGGTTCTGACATGGAGGCGGGGGCTGGGTCTCGTCACTACCAAATAGATAATTTTCCACTGATGAGCATTTTTGCGGAGGCTCTGGAACGCCTTTCCTTTCACACGCTAATCCCTGTAGTTTACTTGAATACTTGTGATTTACCAAGAGGCTTGAGGATTCTGTTTTTCTTCAAGTCCAAATCGCTATTGACCAAAATGAAGGCATATTTACACAATCTCAGGCATGAATGATAATTTTGTTTCCACAGAAAACACTTGCAGCTCCTAATTATGTTCTTCAAAATGCTACTGCTCATCCCCAAACACGGGATGCCTTCTGTGATTACACAGGGCAGGAAGCAGAGGTGCTGGCCAAGGTCACACAGCCCTCCTCAGTGAGGGCATTGTTCTTCCCTTGGGAAGCATGTCATTTAATCTTGGCATATTTGTGGCATGGGCCTTACTACTTTCCATGGGTTTTTTCCTGATTAAGATTCAACTTTGTTTCCATCTTCTTGTTTATAATTATGTACCTTTGTACCATGTCGAAGAGCTACATGGATGTGATTGCTTTATACAAATTGTAAGCAATTATTTTTTCCACCTTTAATTAGTCACTTATCCTGACGGGCATGGAACTGTTATAAAGTCTTTTGCTTCTCCTATTTACTTTTTTCATCTTTTCTCATCCTTTCTTTACATGTCTGTTTCATCTTTTTTCACCTCTAGGCATTTCCTGATTAATCTAACCACCAAGAATGTGGTTCATTCAAACCAATACAGTTAATTGTTCAAATATTCAAATCAGTGAATAGAAAATATATTCATTCTAAGATTTCATAATTACAGTCATGAAGCAGAAAACAGAATAACAACAGATCTCTCTCGTTCAGCTCTAAGGCTCTTGGTTGAACAGAACTGGTCAAGGCATCTGTATATTAAATGCCTTTCACTGGTTCATCTACTGTCCTTGCTTTTGTCTTGACTTTGGAAGGTAAAGCTGTATCACATAAGAATCCTTTAGTTCTCTGTCTCTGGAGAGGGAAATGTTTCAAAATTGCGAATGAATTATTAACCCTGGGAAATTTCTTCTTTTATTAAAGCAGTAGCAAATAATGCAGATACTTCACATTGTGTGATATTTTGCCGAGCGTGGATAAGCCCTGTGTTGTACAGAATGGACAAGAATGCTTTCCAGATTGTTTCATTGGTGTCACTGCCTGGGGTTAAGGAAACAACACCTCTGTTTAGCTCCGTCTGGGCGAGTGCTGACTCGGCTGTGGGCAGAATCACTGTGGACACTTCACCGGGGCCAGTGTCGCACATGCCAGCCTTTTGTTTCTCTGAAGAGGGAACCCCTAAGTCTGTTGCTTCTTGAACAGTTTCAGCCACTTCTATGAGCTATGTAGAAGCCAAACAATGGCCCTATCTAGTTACTCAAAAATAGTCTCTTGCCATTATTTACAGACCAAGTTCCAAGTCCTTTCTTTGGATTCTGAGTTACATAAGGCATCCGTGTAGCTTTTCTAGGAGTGTCTGACTAGCTGGAGACCCTAAAGCAGGTTCACTACCAAGGCTCCTCCAGTGTTTGCAGTAACAGAAATATCAGAGGTCCCTGGCGAAGATCCAGGGGATGCCCAGTGAAGGCACCCCATCTCACACCTGCTGTGACTTCCTGGAGTATAGACTATGACTCTAGCCAGTCAGCCATGGCCAAGGGATTTTTAAATAAACTGCACTGCATATACAGCAAGGTTAGAAGAAACACTTAATAACTAAGATGTATTCAAAAAACATAAAAGGTGTCAAATGTGATGCATCTGTTTTAATAGCAGATAACAGAAAATTTCAAGTGCTTTAGGACTCTAAAATCACTTTGTTCACAGTGGTAATTAGCTTTGGGTACTCCATCAGAAATGTAAGACTCTATTTCACTGAGGTCATCTTGTTGCTTGTGTGTACAGTCCTATTCCCATGAAGACAGTACAACCCAGCTTTGTAGTTTAGTGACAAAGAATTTTTCTGTCCCTTGAAGAAGTCCATCCATCCAGTGGGTAACTGTCAACCTTTATAGATGCTTAGAAGTACATGAAATATTTTAAAGAGACTTCCGTTATTTATTTTGCTTATTTTCCCACTATAAAAACTAACTGAACCTTATGCCAAGTAGGTAAGTGCATATTTCGGAAGTGCTAAAGCTTCAAGGCTTTCTACGGTACCAGTAATCTGGTTAACTGGTCCACATAAAATTATCGTGTCCAACGTTTACTAAAATTCAGTACAATATTTTGATTCTTCAAGGCCTCAACCTATCATGGTTGCCTTGATTTATGTTCAGTGCTTATTCATAAAACGATTCTGATTTACAGTGGTATGGTTGGCTGTTTCTTCTTACATTGCTTTTTAAATCTTGTATGAATGTATTTGTATGTCATTTCCCATGAAGTCTGAAAATATGGGGAGAGGTAACAATCCTTTAACAAATAAGAGTTTTATTTCTTTTTTCCTCCAGTCTTGTGAGGTTGCTCGAATTTTTCCCATTGTGAACGAGGGATAAGGTGTTTCCTAATCTCTATCCTAAAAAAAAAGGGAATCTTTAAAAGAATTTATAGTATTTAAGACTGAAATCCATGCTATGAGAGTTTACCTGAAGCTGCAGGGTTTTCCCATTTCTTTTTCATTTTTTTTTTTCAAAGCAGATTCTTACTAAGTAATTCACTTAGTAATTAAGTGAACTCACTATGTACTCCAGGCTGGCCTTGAACTCTCAGCAGTCCCTCCGCCTTGGCCTCAGCCTACAGAGTGCTGGTATTAGAGGCATATGCCACCACAGCCACCTGCAGACTCCTAAACCAGCGATACTTCTGGAGCCCTGCTTCTCAGTCTGTGAAGTGAAATCTTTTTAATTAATTTTCTTTACGGTTGAAAATGGCCCACATTTTAGCTTCGAAAAATGTAAGTTTAGAAGTGAGCCAACTTGAAGCTGATTCATTATTCTCTTTGGTTGTTTGAAAGTTGGCAGCTAGTATCTTAACAGCAGCTGGATTGAAGATAACCTCGTAGTGTTGGCACATGTAGAGGCATATGGGAATTTATTAAATCATGCAACCTTTGCAAGAAACAGTGTCTAATTTACTTAATACACTAATGTAAAACAGCTGGTCCTGAGCAGACAGTCATATGACTTAAATTATTCTGTTCAAGTTTATTAATCCAATTGAACATTAAGTAATTTGATGTTTTTATTTAAGTGGATATGATGATTTCTTTAAATATACAGTGGGATTTGTAGGGACATGGAAGAAACTACATAGAACTAAGCAGGAGGTACAGTTAAGGTTTGAGGGGAAAAATTGTTCTTACAGTTTCTAGTAAGCACCTCATAAATTTTACTACTTTTATTGTCACATAATTGGTTTCACTGTTTTGTTTTTAATATATTATTGGGATTTTTTAAAAGTATAAAACTTGAATGATTTTTTTTCATGTCATTATCAGAGTTATTTCTCAATTGGAGGAGTTTTTTTTTTAGTTTGTTATGGTAGATTTCCAGGCCTTGGGACCTTGGGCATGAACTTTAATTGAGGTCCACTCATTAAATGAGCAGTGATTTTGCGTGATGACATCCCAGCATAAATCATGTATTAGCAAATATTCAAAACACAATATGTAGAGGTCTTCTCTGGTGCTAAACAAAGAGATCTGAACCATCAAATTTGCATGTTAAAGTAAGTGATGTCTCTGCACATCTCCTATTGAGACATTTTAAGAAATGAACAACTTAGTAAAAGATCTACCAATGTAAAGAAATTATTTCGTTGGAAGCCTATGAGTCTTTGATTTTGTTAATTACACCCTAGTTTGTCCATTTTCCTTATTAAGTAAATTCATCTTGAATGAATTAACAGTTTTTACCTACAAGGTGCACTTTACTGTTTTTATTTATGTTAATTTTTATTCCATTAGGGTTTTTAAATCATTTTAATAGGGCAGATTAATATTATACAGTGGTGTGGGTTATTATGGGAAGTTGGTATATATGCTTAACAAGCCTTAATAATTTCAATCCATTACTCCTCCTACCTATGCTATCTTCTCTGACTGATCCCCTTTTCTCTCTAAAGTCTGATTCCTGGTTTCTTGTCATTTTTCTTTAGTACTATTATTTATGTATTAGGTTTCTCATAAAATGGAAGGCAATTTTATTTTATTACTTTTTTTTTTTTTTTTTTAGTTTTTTAGACAGGGTCTTGCTTTATAGTTCAGACTGGTCCTGAACTCACTCTGTAGCCAAGGCTGGCCTTGAACTCACAGCAATCCTCCTGCCTCTGCCTCCAGAGTGCTAGGATTACGGGCGTGAGCCACCATGCCTAGCATTAGAAAATAATTTCTAATTTTCTGAGTCTGGCTTACTTCCCTTAATAATGGTGTCTGGTTCCATCCGTTTTCCTGCAAACAACATAATGTCACTAGTTATGGCTGAGCAATATTCCATTGTGAATATATGTCACATTTTCTTCATTCCTCTGTTGATAGAACTTTACACCATTTCCACAACTTGGCTACTGCAAATCACACATAGTATACATGTGTCACTACAGTGTGCAGTCTTGGGTTCTTTCAGGAATGTCCCCGGGAGTGCTACCCGTGGATCAGAGGCATTTATTTACTTTTTTGAGGACTCTCCATACTGATTTCCGTTGCCCCCAATGATGCAGGAAGAGCCACACTTGTTGTGTCTGCCCCTGTCCAGCATCTTAACCAATGTCCATTGCATTGTGTATTCTTAAGGATAGTCATTCTGGATGGAGTGAAATGGAATCTCTGTGTAGTTTAAATTACCACTTCTCTAATCACTGAGATGGCGAACATTTTCATATCCTTTTTGTTCAGTTCTTAAAAGAACTACTTCTTTTAAGAAATACCTGTTCAGGGCCGGAGATTTAGCTCAGTGATTCCGGCACCTGCCTCCCAAGCGCAAGGTCCTGAGTTTGATCCCGGAAACCACATAGAATCCTGGCCGTGGTGACTCACGCCCACCAGCACTCAGTACCACATACCACAGCACCGGGCGTGGTGGCTCATGCCTGTCATCCCAGCACTCCGGAGGCAGAGGCAGGAGGATTGCTGAGTTCGAGGCTTGCCTGGGCTACATAGTGAGCTCAGAGCCAGCCCGAACTACAAAGCGAGACCCTGTCTCAAAAAAAAAAAAAAAAAAAAAATCCCTGTTCAGTTTATTTGGCCACTGTTTTTACTTATATTGTGGAATTTTTTGTTATTTATATATTATTATATATTGTTGTTTATATAATATTAATATATTATATATTATTGTTATTTATATATTATATATCTATAAATATTGATCCTTTATCAGAAGAGCAGCTAGCAAAGCTTTTTTTCTCCATGCCCTGGGCTGTCTCCTCACTCTGTTTCCGTTGTTTCCTTTGCCATGAATCAGCTTTCCCACTTCAGGTAGCCTTATTTGTCCCTTACTGCCTGTGCTTTCAAAGCCCTGACTGAGGAGCCTTCGCCTGTGTCTGTGGCTTCAGGTGCTTCTCCTGGGCTGTTTTCGAGCAGTGTCAGTGTTTCTGCTTTTCTTTCCAGGACTTTGGCCCATTTTGATTTGATGTTAGTACCGGCTGAGAGGGTTCTAGCTTCAGTTTTCTCAATACAGAGATCCAGTTTTTTCTTAGCTTTACTTGTTAAAGAAACACTTTTGCATAGGTTGTAGGTATATAGGTTTGTTGCTTTGTCTTCTGTTTTATCCCAGTGATCTACATTTGTGTTTTTAAAAAAGGTTGTATTTTGGGGGGAGAGGGTTTGGTTTTGTATGTGTGTGTGTGTTTATTTGTGTGTTTGTGTGTGTGGTTCAGGGCATTGAACCCAGGGCCTTATACATACAAGGCAAACACTTGACCTCTGAGCTGGCTCCCCAACCCCTTTGTTTTGCTCTTTAATCCTTTAGATTATCTATCTGAGGTGTTGCTGTTGCTACTCATCAAAACCCTGTGTGTCTCTAATGTGCCTCATTGTTTATAGAATATTTACACTTTTAGCCCTGCAGTAGCCGTACTTACACCCCTGAGTTCATTGTACCCAGGGATTACTAAAGTGCCACAGCTAATCATCAGGGAGCTGACAGGGAGGAAGAAGAATACCTTTTCGGGGCGAGAGGACAAACGAGAGGCAAAGTGCAGGCATGCTATGAAGTCGGCCTCACCCTCCGACCTGTGCTGTGTGCTCTCACGCGCTGGGCCGGAGCCGGCTGGGTCCCTTTAGCAGGACACTTTCTGCAAGTGACTCATACAGTTAAGTCATCATATGTAGCCTGTCCTGTGATCTAGTTTTCCAGTCTGTCTGCAAAAAATAATGCATTAATCCTGAGTTATTATTTCTTTCCTATCATTAGTCTGGTTACCCATGTGTTCTTACTGGAACAGAATCTGATAAGGACAAGTTGTGTTAAATTTATGTTTTACTCTGCGTTATTATCTAGCCATTATTGTTCCTCGTACCTTGGAAATGCAAGTAGCTGTATTTGTCACAGTAGAAGAAAATAATCTTATGAAAAAACAGATTCGGTTAGGATTAGGTAATTAAGTTTTGTTCCAGATGCATTCCCAGATGTGGTGTTCTTCACTGAAGAAGCACCTCCAGAATAATTTAGGCAAAACAGCTCCCTCAAAAATGTTTCCTGGCTTTCTTTCATTTCTAACATCTTCAGCTAGGTCGTTATTTTGGATGTTCCTAAGGCCTTGTTCACTATTTTGTCTTAAATCAAGTTTGTTTGTGAATTAGTAAAATTCTTTTCCTTTCTCTCCCACTACTTCTAGAATGCTTTGAGAGGATAAATACAGTGCATATCGTTGGCAGCTATTTAACTGAAAAACTATAACATTGTAATTTAAAAAGAAAAGGAAAGCACATGTATATGGGGGTGGGGTTGTAGGGTGGGTAGGGATATGGGTAAAAATCAGAGTTAACTTGTGTCATATACTGGTACAAATTCCCCAAAGTTGAGTGTGATTATGAGCTATATAAAAAAATAGCAATAAGGAATTCAATTTTAAAAAACTATAATATTGTATTTATATCTGGATGATTATGTGCTATATAGATTTTTCACATTAAATGTTCAGTCCCATAGGATTTTGGTACTATCTCAAGTTTGACTCACTGGTTACAAAAGAAGTATAATTTCTGCAGATTTACCTTTCCCTTTTCCTTTTACCTGGTCAAGAGAGTAATCTCAGCATTCCTGAAGTCCTGAACTTTAGATCCTTTCTGTATGGTATGATTGTGCTGCTTCCTTTTATGAACCAAAAATGTTATTGGCCCCTAAGCTTTGATGCATTATTCTTCTTCAAACTTGTATCATAAATATAAGAGCCGGAGATGTAGCTCAATGGCACTGCATACCTATTGACAAGCACAGTGTCCTGAGTTCCAGCCCCAGTACCAATCAATCAGATCATGTTTTTGTGAAGTGTTTTAATAGGAAGTACTTTTCCTTTCATTGTTGCAGTTCTTTTCCTATTTCAACTCATATTATCCTGTCATAATATTGTCACAAACACTTAACCTGCTCAATAAGCCTTTTAATCTTCATTTTATAAATGAAATGTTAGGGCTAGGAAGGGTTAAGAGGCTTTTTGAAAGCCTGTAGTAAATAATGCCGTATTAGACCAGATCCTCAGTTTCTGCTATGGTTCTTCTTACTGGTTTCAATAACATGTATTAACTAAATGGTTTATTCTTTCATTTATCATTCATGTATCCAGGACTAAAGTAAATGAAACAATAGCAATATCAATAATAATATGTAATCTATTAATAGTAATAAAAATAATAGTTAATAATTCTGAATGTTGACTCCTATGCCAACAGCACTGTGTATATTATGTAATCCTCAGTGAGAAAAGATGTTGAGCAGTTTGTTCGAGATCATGCAGTCACTGATAGATCCTTGCTGGTGTATGAAACTGTGTTGTATTGCTGGTCTGATCTAGGGATTCTAACAATGTAGGTAATATAGTAGTGAATTCAGCAAACACTGAGGAGATTAAATATGAAGCATTCGCTTCGGAGGCAGGAGGAGGAAGGAATGTGTGGGTGTCAGATGTAGCACCTTGTTATCTTACAACATGGTAGAAAGTGGTGTAGTTCAGTAATATAGAAGGATGAAAAGGAGCACTGTGGGTAAAGATGAATTTGATTTTGAACACTCTGAGTTCCATGTGGTTGGTCAGAAAGTCCAAGTACCAGCCTTGTAAGCTATAGAAAAGATGCATCAAGAGCCACAAGAGAGTTAAGAGTCCTGAAGTAAAGGATCATCTACATTTAAGTAGTAGATAAAGCTGAGAACAATCAGATCATCTGGAAGAAACAAATGGGAGGTAGACAACTGCAGTCTAGGAAACCACCAATATTTAAATGTTGGGAAAGGGAAAAGCATTATGTGATGAGTTAAAAGGCAATATGAACCCCACAGAGAAGGCCCAGGAAGGAATAGCACCGTGTGAGCCATGGGACAGAGCAGAAAACACAAGTGCTAGGACCATATGCCTGACATGACACAGAATGCCTCTCATATACAAGCACCTGGCCAGATGCTCTTGGGAACAGAGAACATTATTTTTATATATACATACACAAACACACACATCTATGTATATAGATGTGTGTGTACATATATATATACATACACAAACACACACATCTATGTATATATGTGTGTATATGTACACACACACACACACACACACACACACACACACACATATATATATATATATATATATATATATATGGGTGTCCTTTGCCTCCAAATACTCCCAGTGTCCAAAAGGTATTAATATCCAATGCACTCAAGATGTATTAATACCCAAGTGGGAGTCTTTGTGGCATTTGTAGACAGCTGTGTCCATGATCAGGAAGTTGGATTAACAGGCATTTGTTGACTAGATGGCACCTGCCCTAGAATCCATCAGAGGAAAGTTTAGAATAGTGGTTAGGCTTTCTCAGTCTGTTTTAATTAAAGCTTTTTTGGTAAACAAGAAAATCTCCCACTCCTTGCAGAGAAACTGATATACAGTCTCTTCTTTTGTAGAGCAAAATACTTTCCTCCTTAGAGATTTTATGTTTTGTGAACCCCTGCTGGCTAATAGTGAACAATAATTATTAAGTAACATTTATTGTGCCTATAATATGTTGAGCTTGTAACAACAGACCTTTACATGGATCAACCCATTTAATCCCCACAGTGGGACCTTCTCAGTAGAAAATATTACCCTCACGTCACAAGTGAGGAAAGTCAGAAAGTAACTTATCCACAGTCACAGAGCTAGTAGCTGGTTAAGTTCACATTCAAACTCCAGCTTGTAACTCCCCAAATGTGGCTCATTGATTCTTCATAGATAGCATAATGCTTTAAAGAATCAATATAATTTTCAATTAAAATGGTATTTTCCCATTTAAAAATATTTAAAATTATACTTGCCATCTCTTGGAGCTTTACTATACCTTCCTGTGGTTCCCACGTTCTCCTTTTCGTGGTGACTTCCACACAGGCTGAGCCGCTGGGTTAGAGGGTAGTAAAGAAGCAGAGTGTGAATGTGAATGTGACCCTGAGACAAACTGAGAAGAAAGTGGGAATAATGAGTGTTTGATCTGTAAAAGTGATTTTGGTTTCAAAACGACAGAGCTCCTTAATGAAGTATGTACATGTACACACGTTTAAAAATAACAGAAGGGCATTGCCTTTGTTGTACAGCTGTTCTCCTTTATAAAAAACAATCAAGTCCTCATTTCTTCTACTTTTCCATCTCCTAAAACCAGATAAGCTAACTGTCTAGCTCAGGCTCCTGCTGTAAGCAGTCTCTTTCCCCAAACATGATGTATTGTATTGTCAGTCTCTGCCTCACTGAAGTCATCATTCTTTGTGCACAAATCTACCAGGTGTTCTACTGCAAGACCTTATGTACTCACTGCACACCAGGGGAAAATCAGCGAGCATGCACAGTGCTGGTGATTCTAAATGTCCTCGACTTTGTAGTGGGCTCCATTATTATGTCAGCAGAAAGAGAAAGAATGAGTGGTGTAACCTAGAATTGTTTTCAAGGGTGCATCTTGCTAAGCATGAAGTTACACCCCTATAATCCCAGCAGCCTAGGAGGCTGAAGTAGGAAAAACACAAGCTTACACCCAGACCGGGCAAGATAGCAACTTAGTGAAACCCTGTCTCAAAATAAGAACTAGGGATAGGAATGTAGCTCAGAGCAAACATCCTAGGTTCAATCCACAGCACTGCCAAAAAAAAAAAAGAGAAGGAGTAAGAATGTTAGATTCATAAACTGTCACCAATTTAGATTCTGAAAGTAGCCGGGCGTGGTAGCTCACGCCTGTAATCCCAGCACTAGGGAGGCAGAGACAGGACGATTGCTGAGTTCGAGGCTTGCCTGGGCTACATAGTGAGCTCAGGGCCAGCCTGAACTACAAAGCGAGACCCTGTCTCAAAACAAACAAACAAACAAAAAAGATTAAATTATGAAAGTAAGCCAAAAGGGAAGAAATTCCGTTAATTAGCAGTAATTTTTTAAAAATCTAAGTTTTGCATTTATTCAACTAATATTTATTGGTGAAAGACCTATTGGGAATAGAACATTAAGAGATTAGTAAAACTCAGTAATTGTCTTCTCAGGCCTGATATTTTAAAATCATGGTTAATATCATATTGTTTCTAGCTAAAATGTTAGGTTAAATGTAATAAAATATCAGTGTTAAAATCTCAATGTTATTATAGGTTTTCTATGGCTATTAAGGAAATATTAAATTGCAAATCATACCACATGCTAGTTCATAGGGCATGTTTAAGTAAATGCAAAGGAATTGAAGTTATTCCCTGTACTCTGTCAGACCACAGTGCCTTGAAATCAGAGAACAATAACAAAAGAAATTCCAAGAAACTCACAGGCACATGGAAACTGACCATCACTCTTCTGAGCAATCAGTGGGTCACAGAAGAAATTAAAAATGAAATTAAACAGTTTCTACAATTGAATGATAATGCCAGTGCAACATACATCAGTTCTACAAGAGAAATTCATAGTAGTGAATACCCATACTATGAAAATTGAGCAAGCTCAAATAAACAGACTAGTGCTGAACCTTAAACTACCAAAAAAAAAAAAAAAAAAAAAGAGTAGCAAGGTAAACCCAAAGCTTGTACAACAACAGGAATTATAAGGATTAGAGCAGAAATTAATGCAAGAGAGACTAAAATAACAATATAAAATCAAAGAATCAAAGAGTTGGCTTTTTGAAAGAATAAATAAAATTGACAAACCCTTAGCCAATCTTGTCAAAAAAAAAAAGGAAAAAGCTCAAATTCATACAATCAGAAATGAGAAGAGGGAAATCACCATAGATCCAGCAGAAATTCAGAGGATAATAAACACCTACTTTGAGAATTTGTACTCCAATAAAATGGAAAATACAGGAGGAATGGATAGATTCCTAAACACATAGAAACTTCCAAGGTTGAATGAAGAAGATATAAAAATGCTAAATACCTCAATATTAACATGTGAAATTGAAATGTAATTAAAATCCTTCTGACAAAGAAAAGTCCAGATCCTGATGCCTTCACTACTAAGTTCTATACGTCTTTTAGAGAAAAGCTAATGCTGCTGTTCCTTAAACTGTTCAATGGACTCAGAAGGGAAATTCATTCCTGGGAGCAACCATTACATCAGATCCAACCAACAAAGAGAACTGCAGACTAATGAACACTGATGCAAAAATCCTCCAGAAGATACTGGCAAACAGAATACAGAAGATCATCAAGAAGATCATACACCCTGACCAACTGGGGATGCAAGGATGGTTCAGCATATGTAAATCTATAAATGTAATGCTGTACATTAATAGACTCAAGGACAGAAACCACATGGTTATCTCAATAGATGCAGAAAAAGCATTCTACAAAATCCAACACCCATTCATGATTAAAACCCTACAGAAAATTGAAATAGATGGTCTTTATTTCAACCTCATAAAAGCTCTTTATGAGAAACCAACAGGCAGCATCATACTAAATGGTGAAAAGCTGAGACCTTTCACGCTGTGATCAGGAATAAGAAAAGGATATCTACTATCGCCCTCCTGTTCAATATAGTGCTGGAAACAGCCACCACAATTAGACATGAGAAAGAAATAAAAGAAATAAAAACAGGATAGGAAGAAGTTAAGCTGTTACGGTTTGCTGATCACATGATACTCTATATAAAAGATCCCAAAATTCAGCCAAAAAACTGGACTTAATTGCCAAGTTCAGTACAATAACTTGGTACAAAGTCAACACCCACAAATCAATAGCCTCCCTATACACAAATAATAGACTGAGAGACAAATAGAGGAAAGAATTCCTTTCACAGTAGCACCCAAAAAAATCTAACATAGGTAAAAGATCTCTCTTTTAAAACTATAGCATTCTGAAAAGGGAGATCAAGGAGGATATCAGAAAATAGAAAGACATCTCTTGTTCCTGAGTAGGATGAACCAATATTGTCAAAATGGCCATAGCAGTGATGTTGAACCTTTCCTCATATGTTTCTTAGCTGCCTTCTTTATCTGAAAAATGTCGGTTCATTTTAGAGGGCCATTTTTGAATTGGGTCTTCCAATTGGGTGGGTACAGTTTTTAAATTCTTTATATACTCTAGATAGTAGTCCTTTAAGAAAGAGCTGGCAAAAATTCTTTACTGTATTGCAGGTTGTCTTTTCACTCTTGGTTTCTCTTGCTGCAAAGAAGCTATTTAGTAAGATTAAATCCCAGGTGTTGATTCTTCTAGTTTGTGTGCTGCTGAGCTTTTGTTCATAAAGTCTTTCCATATGCAAATGTTGTCTTCAAGAGTTCTACCTAACCTATCTTCCAGCCAGTTTAGTGTTTGTTTTAATATTTAAGTCTCTAATCCACTTTGATTTTAAGTGTGGTGTACAACATTTCTTGTTTTGAGACTGGTTCGCATTATGCAGTTCAGGCTGCCCTTGAACTAGCTGTTTAGTTTAAGTAGTTCTCAATCTCTGATTATCTTTCTGTCTCAGTCTCCCAGCAGCTAGGATTATAACTGTGCACCACCATGACCAGCACTTTTTTTTGGGGGGGGGGCCCTAAATATTATGCCATTATATAGCATTAATTAGCTTTCCATCCTCCGGTGTGAGCCCTGACTTACACATGTCCAACCAAACTGAAGGACACACTTTTATATTCTAGCACATAAAGTATAACAGTGCATATTCGGATTATTTGGGCTATAAAAATACAAAATAATGTCTCAAAAATGTCATGTGTTACTGTCTGACATTGGAGGTGATGTAGGATCATCACTTAAACCCAGGGAAGCCTGGGAACTGGGCAGGAAATGACCCTCTGGGTACGGCCCCGACCTGCTGCTGCTGTCAGCAGCCTCCCGCCCATGTACTTTAAGGCAAAACAATGATGTTTTGCAGAAAAGAGAATTTTCTATTGCCAAGCTAACTCCAACTTGTCTAACTCCTCACAAGAAGAGAACGATTTTATTACTATTATTGTAAGGTAATTTGTTCTTTCAAACTATTTTGTTTCTTAAATGATCAACCTTCCTGAAGCACAGATATCATTCAGGGCAAAAAAACCCCAAAAAACTATTCTTCATCCCCCCTCTAGGTGATTAATTTAAAGTAATACAAAATTTAATTTAATCTTTCCATTTCTACGATGTTTTAAAGGGTGTGAACTGAGGTTACCAACACTCTCAGGTCAAGTTACCAGTAGGAACTTGACATTTATATGAATCAGAATAATATCAAATGCTACCAAAGCTAATATAGAACTGGAAGGGCTATCAAGCTCCGTGCTGGAGGCCATAGATTGATTACAGCAGGGGAGCAAATAGGAGGCTCCTTTGGGGAAGCCAGGGCAGCAGGTGGTGCATGCAGAAAGGCTAGTGTGAATTTACACCTTCCACTGAAGCACGGCTGGAATAGTCACCACTGCGGAGGGGTGGCTGGATAGCACTCCTTACTTAGATAGCTAGGATAGCATCTAAAACTGTGTTTCCAGAACTAACGTCAAGCCAAAGGATAGACATCTAATAATGTAGTCCAGTTTATGTAGCCAGACTCTGATCCATACTGGTATGTTTGTAGGCAAGATCATAGTTGTTTTTCCTTTTCCTTCTTTTTTTCTGGTATGCTTGTTTGCTTGCTTTATATATAAAAGTGCTGAGAAAAATAAAGACTAAAGACAAGTCAACAAATCCCATGCTGATTTAGCTAAGACCAAAGGGCTAATACTGATGTTGATTATGAAGATATGAACATGAATGTTACCATTTTTTGCTGCTGTTTTGTACAGCCTTAATGGAAACTACTCTTGTAAAAATGAAATTCCTTTGTATAGTTTAGCTTTGGCTAAGCTTCTGCCTACATACTAGAAATTATATTTAGGTGTAAAATGGAAGGGTTGCCTACATAGCTTGCATGAGGCTAGTATATGCCTACAGGCTAGCTATGACATGAGTGGCTTTTAGCAAAATTAATGCCTTTGGACCAAAGCAAAACTTTACTAACCAAAACTTGAACATTAGAAGTATATTACTGTTTTGTTTCCATTCATTAGGTTTTGTTATTTATTGTGGTTGTGTCTTCTGACAGCATGGAGTAACTCTTGCAGTGTAAAAGACCTGTACCATTCTGCAGAAGTTACCTAGCTATATTTAAACAGAGGAATAACCTGTATTAAGGAGGCTTGTTTTCTGACTGACAAAAAGGAGGCTGTGCTGGCCAGTGGTGCCTGGCCTCCGTTTCCTTCCTATCTGCACTACTGCCCGTTTTGTTGGGCTGTGTCTGTGTTTCATTAATTGGTTTCCATTGTTCTAGGTATTGACTTACTCTTTTTCTTTTCTCTCTTTGTCGAACTTATTTTAAAGACAAATTATTTCTACAGGTGCCCATTTGTTACAATACTGCAAATGCATTGCATTTTCCCCTAATTAAGACCCCTGGTGTATTCTTCCGACTGCTGCTGCTGCATCAGGTGCTGTTGTGTTGAATGAGAGTTCCTCCTGGAATGTTGTTTTGTGTTGAAAAATAGACTCAAAACTGGAAAGCGTAAATCCTGGTGGTTGAGTACATGAAATTCAAATTTGATTTTGCCAGAAGCTTCGGGAAGCTCACTCAGTTGTCACGGTAGCTTCTGGTCCCACTGGCGTGCGTGATTGAATGTACAGTACTGTCTCAAACATTGTGTATTACAGTACTTTAAATTTATTCCAAATTAATTTGATGTATATAGTAAACATCCAGCTAGCGGTAGACAAAATCTAAAGCTATTTAAGCTTATCCTTCAAAATGCTGCATGAGCCAGCAGGCCACTAGGAGATGCTAAATAACGGTATGGCCACTTAATTGACTTGTTTCAGATAGCACTGAAGAAAGAATCTTAAAAATGACTTCCGGTTGCTTTTTTGCATTTCTCAGAGTGTTGCATTTACATGGTGACCAAGTTCTTTTTCCCCTTTCTTTACCTGATAGATACTTCATTTCTTTTTCCTTCAGTCTGTTCTCCAAAAAAGAGAAAACCAAGGGATAAAATTCATATCTGTGTTAATTGTCATAATGGTGACCATGTGAAATGTGAGAGTGGCTCAGACTCAGCCCACTCTTTTCCTGAATTTTCACATGAAACCTAAAGAAGTTAATGTGCTTTTCTCTCTTTCCTGTATTCTTTTTTTTTTTTTTTTTTTTTTTGCTTTTTGGAGACAGGGTCTCGCTTTGTAGTTCAGGCTGGCCCTGAGCTCACTATGGTGCCCAGGCAAGCCGCCGCGAACTCAGCAATCCTCCCGTCTCTGCCTCCCGAGTGTTGGGATTACAGGCGTGAGCCACCATGTCTGGCATTTCTTTCCTGTACTCTTAATGGTCAGACCAGTCTCTGATTCTCCTCTGCACCACCCATCAAGGGTTAGGGTTAGAGTGTCAGATGGAAATATAAGTTGCTTAGTTACGTTAAAGACCTCCCCGTATCTTCTTATCTTCGCCTGCTTTTTTGCTGTTTTTGGCAGAAAGGAAACGAGTCACCCATACTGTTGTGTAAATATGAACAAAGCGCCAATAGAAAAAAATGCTAAAGCAAGTATCTTAGGAAGCCAGACTCCCAGCTGGGAGGTCCTAAAGTGAGTGAGGTGAGGTCTAACTGAGGGGCTAAATTCTCTTGCAGGCAACAACCTCTGTGTAAGAGAAACCAGAATCAGAACACAGATATCAGGGAATTTAATTCGGTCTCTTCATTGAGATCATTGTGACGCAGGAGAGTTAAGGCCTAACTCCCCGCCTGAAACGCGAGTTCGTGTTCTCTAAAAATCGAAGAATGAATTTTAGGAACAACGGAGGTTTGAGTAGGAAAATTTTATTGAGAGAGAAAGCTTCTGCCTTAAGAGAGACAGAAGGGGAAACCCGGAAAGTGGGTAACCCAGGATTGCTTTTTCCCAGGGGAATTTTATGGACCAAAATCACGAGGTGGGGTGGGTTCAAAAGTAGGGGCCACCAGTGAGATTTTAAAAAGGTAGAGGGGCTATAACAATCAAACAGGAATTTTGACTCTGACTCTTCTGGGGAGGTGGGTTAAGGTGTCAGCCCTCCACCCCAGGAGGTTGGAGCCTTCTTTAGAATATCTGATGGCTGCCTGTTTGGAATCTCAGTGACAGCTATTTATCTCACAGGAGTGAGATAGCTTTTCTCTGGCAGCACTAACCTCTAAGTTGGCTTTTTTGTTCTCTTTTCCTTAAAAGTCCTATCTATCTGCCTATGTATGTCTAGCTGGCTTTCCTACTTATAATAATAGGTACCAGGTCTGATAGGGTTCCTATAATAATTACATACAATAGTACGTTTTAGGATGTGCTTAGCCCAGGACCTGGTTTGTACTTATTAAGTGATAGCTATAGCTTTTTCTCTTAATAATAATGATGATAATAAAACTAATAACTATAATGCAGAACACAGCTAATTACAATATGTAAAAGATAAAGACAAAAGAACAGAAATTGACTGGATGACAAATAATACTTTTGGACAGTTTACTAAAACATGTACCAGAAATCAGTATGGAAGAAGATAAACACATTGAAAGTATTTTTCTGTTTTCTTTTTACAAGTTTTTATAAAATATACCCTTAAGCTAAAGAAGTATCATTTGGGGTAGAACTCAACAGAGGATTGAAAGAACAGGGGGACTGTGTGGTAGTTACATATTAAGTAAGTTCCACTGCTGTATGTAAGGATGACGCTAGCTAAGTGTGGTGGCACCAATTCTAGTGCTCTGGGAGGCTGAGGCAAGAAGATCTCAAGTGTGAGCCCAGACTGGGAAGCTTAGTGGCTTAGCAACAGCTGGTCTTAAAATAAAAATTTTCAGGGGCTGGGGACTTAGCTCAAGTGGTACCACACCAACCTTGAATGCTCAAGGGCCTGAGCTCAATCCTCAGTACCCCCCAAAATAAATAAATGAATGAATGGATGGATGGATGATTGATTGATTAACTGATTGATTGATTTAAAAAAATAAAAATTTTCAGCCAAAGATTTAGCTCAGTGGTTCCGGTGTCTGCCTGGCAAGTGCAAGGTCCCAAATTTGATGTCCGGTATCACATGCCACAGTAACAGGCATGGTTGCTCATGCCTATAATCCCAGCACTCAGAGGCAGAGGCAGGAGGATTGCTGAGTTCCAGGCTAGCCTGGGCTACATAATGAGTTTAGGGCCAATCTGAACTCCAAAGCGAGACCCTGTCTCAAAGGAAATAAATAAGATTTTTCATAACGGGCTGGGGACTCATAAAAGGCTCAATGTGAAGGCCAGGGTTTCAGTCCCTACTACCACACAAACATGCTATTGGACAGGGTTATCAGGGTTGAAATGTTTCCTTCAGAATCAGTGTTTTTCATCCCCATTCTGTCTTCAAGACCTTTGTCCGTCTGTTCCTCTAAGATAGCACCACATGTCATCAGCCCTCCAGACCCATCGGCCTTTGGTCTCCTGGGAAGACCCCTAGTCCTGGCCACTGCTGCCTGATGTTGTATCATGTCTTTCCCACTAAAGTGGTGTTATTAATAATTCCCGAGAATGTATCTTTCTTAAACATGACTTATGTTTGATTGGAGGCCTTTGTATCCTATAATAAAAGAAGAAATAACAGAATCATAGGTGAGGAATGCAGAAGGGCCAGCGTGCAGGCACTGGGGTTTGAATCCAGTGGGAGAGTTCCCTGAAGGCTCATGCGCTACCAGCTTGGTCTCTGGTGTGGAGTGGAAAGCGCGACCAACCAGATGTGGTGGTGCATAGCATATCTATAATCTGAGCACTCTGGGAGCCTGAGGCAGGAGGATTGCAAGGTCTAGTCCCTCTTGGGCAATTCAGCGAGACCTTGCTTGCTCAGAATAAAAGTTAAACAGACTTGGGATATAGGTCACTGGGAAGGCCCTGGCTGGGGCTGAGGCTGGGGGGTGGAGACCTGCGGCACAGGTGGTCAGGCCATTGGTGGTACCTTGTGCAGCAGAGATGAGTATTCTTCTTCCCAGGAGCAGGCTAGTCCTGTAGCAGTGAATCGCTATGAAAAGAGCCACCCTTGCCCTTGAGTCTTACCTCCCCCGTCTCACCATGTGGTATCTCTCTTTCTGCCTCATGTGCCTCATCCCTGGGCTAGATGCTGGGGCTATGGTCTCTGGATCTTGCACCAGCCAAAAATCACAAACCAAGTAAACCTCTTTACTCAAGTATTCAGCCTCAAGTGCTTTGTCACAGCCGCGGGAAAGGGTCTAGTACAGCAAGAGACTTTGGTTCAGAAGGAAATTGTATCAGCTGCGGTCCTTGAGCAGAAGCTATATGTTTTGATCATGGATGCATGTGTCAGAGGACAGCTGGGCTGAGGAACGGTAGCGAGCCCCAGCGCTGCCTCCTCTTCGCCAGGTCCCCCCATGTGAAGTCACATTTAAAATCCGAATTAGTTCTCTAGTCTTCAGACGGTGTCAAACGTTGTCTCTTCCTCTTGTTAGTCTAGAAATAGCATCTGTCCCAAGTTGTTCTACAGGCTCTTGCCTGGTTAGTTAATTTTGAGCCTTATTCACAGGGGTGTGAGTTATCTTTTGAGGCTCTCGCAGACTGGCAGCTGCCCAGAACTCTGAGAGATGTAATCAAGTTCGGTTAATTCCCAGTAATAGATTGTGGTGGGAACTTAGCTAAGTGGCAGGTTGATCACATCCAAACTATTTATTTAAGTTGTTCAGAGAGTTTGACTCATACTTAGGCCTGACACTGGTTTGGGTCAGCTGGTTTAGCTGTAGCCTGCTACCAGTAAACTCCATTGTGCTTGTGTTACAGAGGGAGGGGGTGAGCCCGGTCTCACCTCCTTTGTCCTGCTCGCTGTGCCCTCCCGCTCTGAATCTCCAGGGCCTCCTACCCGTCATGTCCACCCATGGCCCCCCAGCCACATGCCTGCCAAAACTGCCATTGTGCTGGGTGCTCTGGACATACACTGGTTTCCTGTGTCGGAGCCCACACCTATACTGAGTAGCACTTCCTGATTTTTCATACAGAACACTCACCTGTCCGCTCTGGGGAAAGGGCAGGGCAGGAATTCCGTAGCTTCCGCATTCATCACCCTCATTACCATTGGATTAGATCATTGAGGTTAAATTCCGGTTGAAAAAGTGATGTCAAGCATGAGAGTAAATACAAGGAGAACATTAGCAATTTCTTTAACGTTAGTTTGGTTTTTTGAAGTTTGAAGATAAATACACCACTCAGTTAATAATGTGTTTTTCCTACCATTAGCCTTTGAGCATCAGTATTTTAAAATGTGTACACAGACATGGAAGCTCGTTCCCCTGGATGCCGGCTTACTTGACCTCGGGGGAGGTGATGGGAAGCCCGCCTAAGTGGTGAGGTTATAGATCCCTAATGTAAAGACGGGCTGCTGTGAGCGGGTGACCACTCAGGCGGAGGGCCCGAGGTGATGCTAACCTTAAGCTCTACTGTTATACCTGCCTCTGAGTTTCAGGAAACCTTGGAGCGGAGTTTTGTTATGAAGTGCCGTTGTGTCCTTTTTGGTAAATTAACTTTTAGTATGGAAAGCCAGGCACTCAAGTTCTTAAAAACACAGTAAAATACAGATAATCTTCTTGTCCTACTGTCCTATCGGAACTCTGCCTTACTTCTTTCCTTTCCTAATTTAGAAAGTCTCTGAGTTATTCACATTATTGGCTTCTCAAGTCTCGATGGTTCCATTTACTAAAACTAAAATTTTATTTTGTGAAGAATGCATGCTAAAAAATGTCCTGGTTTTTATTTTATTTCCCAGTTTGGTTTTCATTTATGTCAGAGCAGTGTGGAAATTTTTACTGAGAACAGAAACAATAAATAATGGCAATATGTATTTTTATTCACTCTAGATCACACCCATTTAGCTTTCATGGTGCAAGTAGGGGCAGGTGCCCCCTGCTCTTGTCTCTGTTCATATTCATTCCAGTGGAGTACGTTAGGTACATGGCATGATAAAGAAGAAGAAAGTTAGTTTTTCTTTGATTTACAAAATGTCCTTACAGGAGGAAAAACTGGCCTGGGTTGAAAAAAGTTTCATGAATTTTAATGTGTGACATTTCCTTTTTTACAAATTTGTAAATAAATATGTGATAGATATAGAAAAATAACAGATTTGGGAGTCATATTTTAACTAAGAAATAGGTCTTGTCTTATATCTGCTAAGTTATACTTTTCCATGATGAAATGAACATTAATTTTAGAGATGAGTCAATAGAAAATACAAATATTAGGAGCAACTTTCTTTCCTGGAACAAAGAAAGTGTAAGAACTGTTCAGTGGCTAGCACAAGGCAGTACAGTCTTGACATATTGTGTGCTCAGAAAGTGAAGCAGTTTTCAGAGACGTGGGTGAGATACAGCATTTTTAAAAATGCACTTGAAATCAAGAGATGGGAAAATTACTTTAGGAAAAATAAGATAATTCTAGTGTTCAGGTTATTATCAAAAATACATGTCTTCTGGTCTCATATACTTATTCAACAGGACTGCATATCTGACCACAAAATCTTTGGAAGCCAGTGTAAAGATGAGGAGTATTATCAGTTACATGACTTAGACCATCTGCAAGATTTTAAAATGTCTGAGTTCAGCAACCCAGATAGCTATTCCTAGGACTGAGATGGGAACAGAAATTCGGCTTGCAACACACCAGGTCTTCCTCACTGGGCCCCTGGGAGCTATTTCCTTTTTGTCCTCCTTGTAGGTGAGCCTGCCAAGTCACAGCTCAGAAAAAAAGTCCAAGTACAAAATCCTCCCCCAAAAGGACCAAGTTCAAGAATAAATTTAGACCATCCAGAGGAACTGGTGAACCCCATGTCCTTCAGGCAGGCGTCTGCTATTTCTCACCACCGTGTTTCTAATACAGGGTGGAGACCAGAAAATGTGATGTATTATCTGCACAGTACCTGGAATAAAGATGCATTGTGTTGCCAAATTAGGACAGATCTCCAGATGTGGAAAAAATACCCTTTTCCGATCTGAGTTTAGTCAGTCCTACATGCTTCCACATGGAGCCAGAAGTCAGAAGGGGTAGTTTGAGGGTTCTAGAAGAAAACAGCATATAGGAATATTCATCCGCCTTTGCATTTCTTCAGAACTTAAGTATATAAGCCCAAGAAAAAGAATGGAGCAAATCTAAACCCATGAGAAAAACTCAAAACATGCAAAAGCTTATAGCTAAAGGGATGTCCAGTAAGAAAATGGTGTATTTTGATTGTTAGTTATACTGCTAAAAGATACTTAGTCCATTTTTATAGTCCAAATAGCAAAGAGAATCCAGGGGAAGGGAAGAGACAGGGAGAAGATCTATTATACAAGGCACAGTATACTGGAACCAGTTTAAAAGTTTTCTTTGATATCAACCAATCCCCTGCCCAGGGATGGTCTGAAAGCACTAGAGAAAGACACGTAGGCTCTCTCCAGCTGCACTTCCTTTTCCCAGCTCTTTGAAATAAGTGACAGAGTGGTATTGTAATCTCTGCACCTGTGTCTAGCTGCAAGGAAAGTTCTAGAGAAAGAGCTTCGTTTCCAACTTCCGGCTGCTTATTCCTTCACTGCTTGCTTCTTACTGGTATTTGGATACAGATAGGAGCGACATTCTAGAAAAGAAATCCAGTGAATAATACATTTCACCTATGTATATTGTTCTCTGAATGTCCAGCCGAATGCCTATTAATTTGTACTCCTTGCTCTGACCATTGTTTTGAAGCACCTTTCTTTGGTTCACCTTTGTCCAGGGAGTTACTGTTGTTTAGAGGCTAAGACTAGTGAGCTGACTTCCTTTCTCTGCTTGGTCATCCCTCAGGATTTAACACTTCAGTCGTCCCCTTTTTCTGACTGTCATGTACAGAGAAGAGCTATTTTTTCTTTCTTCCAAGGCAGAGGCCACAGAAGCACATTAAAGTTACTTAAATATATATGCATAACATTGTTGTACAAAATATTGTTATTTCATACAAAATCTATGAGGGTTGCATTTGTATTTTGTCTCATAGGCACTCTGTAAGTACATCATCCATTCTCTCTCTCTCTCTCTCTCTCTCTCTCTCCCCCCCCCTTACACATGTGTACACGCACACACTGTACCCTTACATATTTGAAACGCACTGCAGGTCTGCTCATTTGGTAGGATTCATTTGAAATAGGCTATGAAGCACTTGACTGGGAGACAAGAAATAGTTTTTGTCATTACAGAATTAGAAAGACTATTTTAATCTCTTTAGCTTCAATTTTAGTCCCCTCTTTAGAAGAAGAAGATGACACTAAATAGACTGAGGTTCACCTTGGTTCAAAAATTCCATCATATAAGTTGAAGCACACTTCACTTTTTTTAAATGGCTACCTGGAGCTCTTAGTGCATCTTTGCTTTACAATATATTTTGGTCTTATCATAATTTACTTAATGCTGAGTCACACCCAGGAGGGGCAAGAATCAATGTTTCTATATATTCTTGTGAGAAAAGGCAGGCTTTTGTAATGCATTTTCCAGGAATTCATTCGAAGGAAAATGGAGAGCACCCTGCGTATGGAAGCAGACTCATGTGTAATCTTTAGTAACGGGTTATCAGAAGAAATTGTTTCCTTCCCAGACTCTTGAGGTTGTTTGGTTATCTTTATGTACTGGACATGAGTTTGTGTGGTATTTTGTCCACTTTGGATAATGATTGGCTGCCAGAGGAGCTCGGGAACTTAGGGAGGTTCAGCCCTCTCTTTCCCGTTCATCTTTGAAGTGAATGCTCAACGCTTGACCTCTCCTAATTCTCTCATCTTCTGGCTTCTGCCTGGCCCTGTTCCCATGGTCCTCTGTTTTTGCTGATGCCTTTGACACCAGCTTTTACATCTGAAGCCAGCTGTGCTCTAGCCACGGCACCACCGACTCCTTTTCCCACCTGTCTGAAACCTTAACAGAGTCATTTCATTTCATCTCCATTGAGGCCTCCTTGCTGTTCAGCATTGTATTTCCTGTTTAGTCCGTTTTTCCATATTCACATTAGCCTTATCAACTCCTTTTCACCCACTTGCAAATATAATTCTCCAACCTGTTGTCAGCAGCATGTTGGGGCCTCTCCCAGGAGGGACATTCTAGCTAGTTTCTCCGTCTTTCCTGCCCGAGAGCCTGTTGCTGTCCTTTTGAGTTCACTAAAGAGGATCTTAGCAGACCAGGAGGTAAGAACAGTGTTAGTGACGGATCTGGAAACTGAGATCTGTTCTAGAGCAGAGTCAGTGGGGGAAGAACCTGAGAAAATAAGTCAAAGACTATGGCCCAGGTGTCTGAGATGAAACTCACTAGACCCAGGCTCCTGAGTACAATCAGAGAGAAAGAAATAAAGATGGACTAAACATAGGAACTTGGGGGGTATGAGAGACTAAGCATACAACACGGAGGCCTAGGTACTAGGGAGCACAAAGGGAGCTGGAGTGATAGGGTGACCTGGGTAGGATGGAATCACTGTGACCAATGGAAGCACAGAGATGTGTCAATAAAATATCTTTCCTGGGGTGTTGAAAGAACTTCCTAAGTAGTCCTTTTTTTTCTAGCATGTCTTCCACAATTCCAGCAGTAATACTGCTTAGCCTTTAAAGGTTTGCTTTGTGCCAGTATTTTAAAACTGTGTGGAGATTGTCTCATTTGATCTTCAAGGCATTCTGCTAATGTATTTGTCAGTCTCTTCAGGCTGCCGTGATAAAGTACCCCAGACTGACCTGAAAGAAACTCCATTGCCCAAGAGTTCTAGAGGCTAAAATTCCTGGCAGATTCTGTTCCTGGTGGTGGCTCTTGGGACCTTCAGGATGCTGCCTTCTCCCTGTATCCTCACTCCTGTATGTCCTTGAAGTGTGCATCTGATTAGGCCCAGCCCATGGGGATAATCTTAATGTCCGCTGATCTTAGTTGCATCTGCAGTGGCCCTTAATTACACCTTCTAGATTGCCAGATCTATGTTTCATGCTCCAAAATTTCCAGAAGATGTAAAATGACTTAACCCTTTTTTCCTCATTTCCTAGTGGAACTTCTTTCTTTCTTTCTTTCTTTCTTTCTTTCTTTCTTTCTTTCTTTCTTTCTTTCTTTCTTTCTTTCTTTCTTTTCACTTTTTCTTTCACTTTTTCCCCCTCTTTCTTTCTCTTTCTTTCTTTCTTTCTTTCTTTCTTTCTTTCTTTCTTTCTTTCTTTCTTTCTTTCTTTCTTTCTTTCTTTTTCTTTTATTTCTGAAGGACATCCTGGTTTATACTATTCTCCAGATGTATTTATTAACCATACCCCACTTTCCCTCACATTCTGTAGATACATGATTGGTTATAAAGGCTCCAACAGGCCCCATCCTTCCCAGCCCCTTCTTCCCACCGTCCTGTTGCTGTTAATACACTGTTAATATGCTGTTAATACAAAGCCTTGCTCACTGCAACCAAATCCCAGCCTCCTGTCCCCACCTCCTGGCTCACTTGGCACTGCCAGCTGGGATGGCTGTCTTGGTTTCTGTGTAGGGTAGACCCTGTGGTCCCTGTGGGCCTTGCACTGAGGTTGAAAGGAGTGATAGTCGGGAAGATTTAGCTATTTCCTCTTTGATTCTTTACTCCAGAATACTCAACTGGATGTTAAGTAAACGTCCAGTTTTACTTAACAAGTTACTTGGCCGTTCTCTGTTTTCAAATCTCCAGAAGAAGCATTGTCATTCCTGTCCTCGTAAATTTGTTATAAAAGGTAAATAACTTTTTAAAAAGTCTTTTAAGCCGATCATGCCACGCCCACTGAACACATGTTTATAAATGCTATATGTAGAAAATCATCTTACAATAGGAGGAACAGAAAGATGCACTCCAAGTGAAGAGATCACAGTGGCGGCCACAGAGTGAGCAACACAGCCTGCTCTCTTGGCACTTTGCAAACTGCGTGGGTTTTACAAGAGAGTCTTTCTGGGAAGTGGTGAATGATCAGAGTAGGCAACTCTACCAAGCCCCGGCTCTCGGGGACTTAGAAGTACTCCGTGTGTGTCTGCACATGCTGTATCACCTGAGGAAGCCGTCACGCTGTTTGCGCAGCAGGCTGTGAGGATCGCAGTGTGATAATGTCCACTCATGTGGTCAGTGCTGGGACCAGAAAGGGAAAACATAGCCAACCTTTTGGGACCAGAAAGGGAAAACATAGCCAATATTTCTTTTTAACCAGGGCTTGACTAACTGTAAAGAGCAGAACAGATGAGTTAAAAACTTGACTCAAGGTTTCCAACATGGGTGACTAGAAATCATCGATGTCATTGGGAAGAAATGACAACCCCAACCCTTGGAAGGGAGAAAGAAGAGATGATTGGACGTGGAGCGTAGACTTCAAAAGCACGTGCATGGAGAACTTAGGGAAAGCCTTGGAATAGGTTTTAAATTAGCACGAAACCCAAACTCAGGAAGAAAAGTCCAAAAGGTGGTGCCAGTGTTCAGTCAGTGTTCAGTCTTGGGTCACTGGGTCAGATGCCTTGCTGTGTGCGCCCCACACTCAGTGAACTCGGAGCCTGAGCTCTAGGAAGACGGTCAGCACAGCTCGAGAGAACCCCTGTCAGACGTGCACGGTATAGATTTGTCAAGTGAACAGTTACAGAGTGTAGTTAATAAACAGTGTCAAATGCAGTACCCAGGTCAGCTAGAATTAGAGCATAGGATAACCCTGGTGAGTTTGCCAGTGGTGAGATGAGATTATCATTAGCAGGCTGGGGCAGTAGCCAGGACACGGGAACGTTACCAGAACGTTCAGAGTGCAGACGTAAAGGCAGCAGCTACAGTCTCTTGTTGCAGAAGTCCAGAAAGGAAACTATTTGGAACCAATTAGATAAAGGAGATAGAGGAGCTAGGAAAGATGCATGGGACTGATTTGTTCGTTGTTTGCAAGGAAGAAGCTCAAGGAATGGCGAGAGACATTGTAAGGGTGCCTGATTACTAGAAGTGCTAAGGTGTAAGGAAGAATTGCAGGGAAGAATATAACAAAGTAGAGAAAGAAGCAAGGATGAGAAAAAGCCTTCATGCTCTAGAAGGAGGTCCAGAGCACAGCTGGTAAAAGTCTGCAAACAGACAATAGTAACTAGTGTGCTCCTCGGTCTGGGAGATACTAAAAATTAAGCCAAACTACACTGAGGGAAATGGATGAAGACAAAACTCTGGTGTTCCCAGATGGTTTGCATCTGCTTAGTTCAGGAGCCAGTGTTATCTCTGGGTCCACTCGTTGGACTCATAACAGGTACAAGTTCCAACTTTACCGTTGAGCCACCATTGTCTTGTCACTAGGGATTCTAACATCTTTTACTTTGAGGATTTTCTAACAATAAGTAGTCATTAAATAAGAAGTCTGGGCTTGGAATTATACCTGTTTAATTGCAAGTAAATGGCCAGTTAAAGCAGGTCATAGACAAGCTAGTCTTAACAGGTTTTATTTTATAGTGATGAGTACAGTTTTTTTAAAAGCACACACGTAGCATAACACCAAGAGTGGTCTGTACCTAATAAAGCTAGCCAAATCACTAAGGAAAACATCTGTTTTGTTATCAGGCCAACACAAACTGCCTACAAGTTCAACACATAAAAGACTTGTTCATGTGAACATAGGGTTAGTTTAGTACAGCTGTTTGTTCATCCAAGAAAAAAAAAAAGGATAACCTAATCTCAGCAAATTATTCTTGTTGCTTTTATTTTTAAAAATAACCAATCTTGGTTTAACCTGATAAATTCAAAGAAATCAAGTATGAACAATTCACGTATGACATTTTCCTATCTTTAAAAAAAAGAAAACAGGCCACAGGGGTACAAAAATTAATTTTAAGAATCTTGTTTGTGAATTGTGAACTCAATTACTTTTTAAATCTTTTAGTCTATGAAGTTTACAATATGATGGATTGTTACACATCACATATGAAGAGATAATATCTTTTACTGGAGCACATTTTAATGAAGTAGAACAAAATTGAAATGGCATATTAAGAACAGTTGGCATAGTCTGTTCGTGCTTGTGTGTGTTAATATTTATGCTTGAGATTCAGTATGGATTTTATTTTGGTACCTCTCTTTATCTATAGTATGCTCAGGCAGTCTTGAGATCATGTAATTAAATATTGCCTGAGGAGCTAATTTTTCAATGCGCAAGGTTCTGAGTCTCATGATTAGATATTGGGACTATTTAACACTCATTAAGATTATGGAATGATTTATAGAATTATTTAGAATGACATGGAATTATTTACAATGAAACAAGGCACATCTAGTGTAGTACGCTGCTGTGAATTTCCTACACCTTGACTCTTTACTATTTAAAAAATTATTTAACAGCCACAGATATTTAGCACAATTTTAGAATGTTTTCATGTATATGAAAGGAAAATTTTACTTCTATCTATATTTTAAGCTATTCAGAATCATAAAATTATCTGTAGTGATCTTGAATAGCTTTTTGGTGAAGGCCTGACATACATATATTTTTTAGATGCACTTATGTATGCAAGAAGGAAAATACATTTCTGCAAAGTTGTGTTCATGAAATTCAAAATATAGTAATAATGCTCCAATTTCTGAATTACTGGCTTGACTTGATAAGTATAAAGAAATTAAATATGAACAATTCTATGATATTTTCCCTGCCTAAAAAAGAAAATATGACACCATCATTGTACAAAAATTCATTTTAAGGAAGAAAAATGGAACTGTTTTATTCAGTGTAACATTCACTTATTGAGATTCAAAGTTGAGTGTTCCTTGTCTTTGATCAACTGTTGCATTTATTTATCAGTGCTGATAGGTAATGAGGCTTAATATATTTCACTCCAAAGTCCCTTTCCATAGATACAGACTGCCAAATAGTATATCCATGTATCACTTGAAGGGTATCTGTAAAATTCTACTTGAATTCTCTCATGGAATCTGAACTTGTTAGAACAGTGCTGTCGCATAGAACATTGATCAAGGGTAGAAATATTCCATATCTGTGCTGTGGACATGGCAGTACCTAGCTGTGTATTGCTACTTGGCTGCTGAGCACTGAAAGGATGCTGTAAGTGAGAATTAAGTCTTTAATTTTGCTTTTAATTTAAGTACCCACATGTAACTAGCAACTACTGTATTGGACAGTGCATCTGTAGTTAAGAGTATTATTAAATGATCACATTTGTTGATTTCTTCTGCTAGTTCTTGTGCTATCCAGGTTTTATTCATAAAGTCTTTCCCTAAGCCAGTGTCTCCAGGAGTACGACCTAACCTGTTTTGCAGCAGGTCTAGAGTTTCTGTTTTAATGTTTAGGTCTCTCATCCACTTTGATTATATTTTAATACTCAGTGAGATAGACCTAGCTTCAGTCTTTGGCAGGTTAAAGCCCAGTTTTATACAGTGGAGTATTACTCTGCCATAAAAATGATAATTTTTGAGTCATTTATACTCAAATGGACATACCTTAAGGACATGCTCATAAGTGAAAAAAAAAATAGGTCACAGATGTGTAAACATTGTATCTTTTATCTGGTTTGAGAAACCGAAGATGTAAATGAGTTCTAGAATGCGGGATAGATGTTGTGAAATAGTATATATTCAAAGGGAAATGGGGTTTAGGCATAAGTAATGAGGGGAAAGAAAAAAATGTGATGGTAAAAAAGGAAACAAAGCTTATATATATGGGGGTTTATAGAGTGGGTAGGGGAAGGGGAAAAATGGGAATTAGGTCGTGTCACATAATGGTACAAATTCTCAAGGTTGAAAGTGATCATGATATGTATACTGTACCAATAAAGATTCAAATTTAAAAAAGAGTGATTCAAACAGATTCATTATCCTATGAATCTAACCTTTTTTGCCACTTGCTTTGAACGATTATTATATAATATACCTTTATATTAGAATATCTTTAAACATACTACCTGAATATTTAATTTTACCTATTCCAGATGAAAATTTGAAAATTGGATTTCAGATATTATTTCTGAGATTTGATTTTTCTTCTTCAGAAAAGGGACTAGTAGGCCTTTCCTTGACTCATTAATATGCATTAAGTTCCTGTTTTGTACCAGCCACTGAACTCTGGACCTTGGAAAAGTTGTGATACGCAAGATAGACATGGTTTCCATCCTCAAGGATTTTAACAACCCAACCAGGAAAATATACAAAAAATAAAAAAGTGTAATGATAGCAGAAAATGCAGAATATCTGACAGTTTGGGAAAGGCACTGAATATAGTCTAAATTTAAGGAAGATTTCCCAGAAAAGGGCTTCTCGAGGTCTCTGGAGAGTGGAGTTAGCAATGTTGAGGAGATCAGTAAGGTAGAGTTTCTTTCAAAGGCCAGACTGGAATCTCTGTGAGGCGTTCAGTGAGCCCACAGCAGGACAGAGGAAGTGAGATGCCTGTCTCACCCTGGGAGCGCAGGGCAGGACAGAGAAATTTAGAAGATGTTTGGAATTTTAACCAAAAAAAATGTTTTTCTCACAATGGCATTGCTATAGTTCTATTACTAATCCTTGGTTAATTAATTCAAACTTGAGACAGTTTTCTGAAGCCATCAGTGAGATACTGTATGTCTACATCTTTTTTTTTTCGCCCTTTTTTTTATTGCGATACTGGGGCTTGAACCCTGTACTTCCAAGGTAAACGTGGTACTGTACATCTCTATCTTAAGAGACAAGGTAAACGTGGTACTGTACATCTCTATCTTAAGAGACTAGATACGTATACTCTGCAAAGGCTGATTTCTCTCTTGCATTTCAGAGTTCTCCATTGTGAGCAAATCTAAAATTCCTTTTGATGTCTTTAACCCTTCTTTTCTTAAAACCATTGTAACATTTAGTACCATATAGGTTCGTCTGGAAGATTGGTCAGTATAAAAAAGCTTTTCCTCAGTCAGACCTTACTTTCCTTATCTATGGTTAAGGCAAATACTATCTAATGTATCTATGAGTAGTTTATGTAATAGTTTTACCTAAGGATGTTTATTATATATGTACTTTCACATTCAGTTTCTCATTTGAGAGCTACTTTTCAGAAGCCGAGTCTTTAATTTTATTCATGTGGTACATGTACATATATCAAATCTGTGGTAGAAAATCAATATGTTAAAGATAATTGACTCACTTAACAATTAGTTTTCTTGTTTTTATACCGTTAACCTAATAGAGACTGGGAAGATCATCACAGCTCAACAGCTCGTGAAAAGCCAGGAGTGGAATTAGCACCTTACAGAATACAGAAAACATTGATAGGTCCGATGCATTTATGCCCATATTTTTATTTTTATTGTATCATTATTAATTTTTTTGCTAAACATTGAACTTCAGGTTCCAAAGGGGTTTAGTTACTTTTAACCCTTAGATGTGCACATGCATATATATATATGTATTTCAGAATAGTATTATGCATGTATAAATCACAAACCATAATTTTTAAAAGATAAAATATGATTAAAACAGAGGATTACTCCATAAAAAAAATCAATGTCAATCAGTGGGCACACCATATAATTTTCTCTATTTTGATGTCTAGCATCCCATTTTCTTCTGTCCATGCATGACAGTTTTAATGTCTTACATGGAAGAGATGTAGAAAATTAGTATAGCTTCAGTGGCTGATTTTGCACAGCAGACATTAAGTTAGTTCCCATGAACAGCCCCCTGGTGCAACCCTTAATAAATGCAAACTTTATTTTTAGTAATGACCTTTCGTAATGTGAGCCTTGATCCGTTGAGATGCTGTTCACTTTTGATGCATCTCCAAATCCCCTTTTTTATGCATTTTAAATCAACACACGCTTGCACTGAATTTATGCATGTGGATAGACGGAGATGTAATTTAAACACATCTGTTCAAATATGCATTTCAGATCAACTTGGTGCCGGTTCTCATAATACGATGGAGTTTTTGACGGGTATTATATCCCTAAAGTACACAACAGATGGTATTTATTAGGGAATGAATAGAAATGAAGTTTAAAGATGTTGAGCTTTTCGTCTTAAGTCACTCATTTTTTAGTCATAAAACAATAATGGTCTGAAGTCCTGTGTCCCCGTGATAATGGTTTGTGCAAGACGTGTGCTTTGAGATGAATGTCAGTCAAGTTGGGATTAAACATATATTTTTGTTAAGTCGTCAGCGTCACAGAGAAGACTTAGCTGAGAAAGAAGTAAATAACATATTAATAATTACTGACTACAATTAATACTATATATCGTGTAAATTTTGAATTTAGATACACTGAATAGCTTCACTATCAATACCCTTTCACTTGATTCATATGTCAGTGAATAGTTTCAAATGAATTTAAAATTTTATTGTACTTCAGGGTCATCATTTCAGTGTCATAGTATTTCTTTAATCTTCAAAGCTGACCTCTTTTTCCTCTTAACACAAGAAGCAAATGCCAAAAAATATCTTTTTTTTTTTTTTGAGACTGGGTCTCACTTTGTAGTTCAGGCTGGCCCTGAGCTCACTGTGTAGCCCAGGCAAGCCTGAAACTCAGCAGTCCTCCTGCCTCTGCCTCCTGAGTGCTGAGATGACAGGCGTGAGCCACCACGCCTGGCAAAAAATGCCTGTATTATGTTGACCTCAAAGCAGTAAACAGGATTTCACTCTCAGGTTTCTCGGTTTCAACAGCAGATTGTACCTAAACAACTGTCTTTCAACAAATAGACTAAAATAACTGTTCATTGCTGTTTCTCTGATCTCTTTCACTGCCACAAACCCCAATCACCTCTCTGTGCCTTTATGTTCCATTTGGAGATGAGAAGCTGAAGGAAGAGCTGGAGTTGTCCATGCGATCATCAGCCCTGCGTGAGAGACCAGAGATCGTGCAGCGTTTACAGGGCTGTGACGACCAGCTCTTGTCACTCACTCCCCTCTCCAAATGGATAACATTGGGAACCAGGGCCCACAAGCTGGAGGAAGAAAGCACAGAACAGATCTGTATACCCCTTTCTTCCATTTGCTAGGAAGCTGTGTTCTCAAGTCTGCAGTCAAATGCAAATAAACCAGACTGGGATTACTTGCAAGATACCACTGACTTTCACACCCAACGCCACAAATAACTCTTCTCCTCACAGATTTAGACAGAGTACAAAAGGAAAGGGATGGTTTGTGAGGTAACCTGCAGTTACGTGAGGCAGTAATAGAAAACACTTTAAAATATTTGAAATAATGTAATTGCTCTTCACTGGGAACACGTACATGAATAAAAGATACTAGCAGGTGTCCTGCTAGTAGGAATCTCATGCTGTTGTATTTATTGGAAATATGCACACCATCAGCAGATTTAAGTTTGTAAGAAGTAATCGAAACAGAAGATTTGAATAAAAAGCTCAGGCTTACAGTCATGTAACTCTTTTTTGTATCAAATTTCTTCCCTACCTTAGACGTTTTTTACTGTTACTTTGAAAACATACTATTTTCCTTGGTATTTCTGATTTTAAAATTATCACATAATTCATGTCTCCATGTTTGATATCTAGCAGTTTGATAAATATTTCTGGTATCATTTTTAATTTTTGATGATTAGTACATAATGTATCTCTAGGTTACAATATTTATAAGTAATTGTGTAGACTTTAGCTAGTAAAGATCTCACTATTGTAGTCAAAGTAAAAAGAAACATTTCCCTAATGTCTCAGCTGTTTGGGGATCATCAATAAAAGAGGCTGAGAAATTAGATTGAAATACACAGTTCTAGCTGTTTGTTTTCTTTATAAATACTTATCACAAGACTTTTCAGTCCCGGAGTTTGAACCCAGCCAGGGTCTTTGCCATGAACTGTACCCCCTACAGCCCCTCCTCCACCCCATTCCTCTCCCCCTCTCCCCCTCTCCCTCCTCTCTCAGGCACAAAGTCTGGCTACATTTGCCAGGCTAGGCAGAAAGCTATGATCCCTTTTGCCTCAGCCTCCCTGCGGGCTGGGCTCACAGACATGTGCCACCACTCCCAGCTTGATGTGGGATTTAATTTTTAAAGAGTTAGCCTAAGAATAGACGGTTTTTGTTGTGTTTTGAATCCAGTAAATAATAGTCATCTAGAGTGCCTTTTGCTTTCTCTTTAAAGTATTTCTTTTTTCCTTTTCCGTTTTATCTTTTATCTCTTCAAATTCTTGGACTGTAGTTATTCCAGGCACAATGGTGAGTCCAGCGGCTCAAGTTTTAATCTGTTCTGAGTTGGCCGAAGCTTCTCCCCCAGCATTTCTAGTAAATTAAATAAATGCATGGCATTCATCTGTCCTGCAGCCTGTCTGTTAACTCTGTAGCCCTCCGCTGGGGCTCCCTCAGCCGGGGAGGGAGGGCCTGGAGGCCGCCTGAGGCCCGGCTCCTCTGCTGGGCGGCTCGGTGCTGGCTCCCTCTCCTGCCAGTCACTTCCGGTTTAGAACCCAGCTCCACTGATTCCTCTCTTTCTCCCCCTACTTTTCTTCCACCACCATCTGCTTCCACCCAAGCCTGTGCCCTGGCGGTCACCACTGCGGTGACTACTGCTTTCCTTCTCCTCCTCGTCCCCGCCGTCGCTGTCCTGGTTGAGGCCATGGTGATCGTTGTCTGTCCTCCCTGTCCTCTCTGGGTTTTCAGATGTGGCCAGAACCCCCTCCCTGAAGACGCTGGCCCTGCCCGCCTCTGTTGCTGGCCTGTCCATCCTCCTCCCTCCACAGCCAGTGACCTTATGATGTGCTCCTTTCCCCTGACCGCCTTTGCCCTTGCTTGTCCCTGGGCTGAGAGGCTTCTGCTTCACTCTTTGCCCATCCCAGCCATGCGGCCCTGGGTCCCCGCCGTGTGCCTGTTCAGATGGAGACAGCCGCAAGTGTGGAGCTCCTGTCAGATTGCAGGGTCTTCCTGTGGAAAAGAAAATTAACATTACTTTGTATACTGACTGCATGTTGAAGTACTTTGCATAATGCATTAAAAAGTTACTACTTGTACCCTCTTTTGTAATGTAACCATTAGACAACTCAAAGCCCGGTGTGTTGTTCACACTGTGTTTTTATTGGGCCAGCTGGTACCCGACCTGTGTCCTGTGTAGTTCTCCTGGTTACATGTGAGTGCATAGCCCCCTCTCGTGAACTTGCTTTGCGTCTCTTTCCCATCTGCATTATATATTTTAGGGTTTGTTTTATAATCTATATGTAGCGCTTACACCTTAAGACTTAAAGTGTATTTATTTATCAGGAGATAATGTAATAACGGAGCTAAGAGCTCAGACTTTGGAACGAACCTGCATTGGTTTGAATTATTGCTCTGACGCTAACTTGTGACCCGAGGTAAGTGTCATAACCTTTCTGCCTAAAATAACCTTTTGTTTTTGTTTTTGTTTTTTTTTGAGACAGGGTCTCGCCTTGTAGTTCAGGCTGGCCCTGAGCTCACTATGTAGCCGAGGCAAGCCTCGAACTCAGCAATCCTCCTGCCTCTGCCTCCCGAGTGCTGGGATTATAGGCGTGAGTCACCACGCCTGGCTAAAATAACCTTTTTAAAAATAGAGGCAAGAGGCCCTAAGGAGTATTACGATCAAATAGGTATAGTGAACGTTTAACTGTTAAAATATATTGCAGTAAAAGATACACTGGCATTAGCCTCCCTCAAAATACTGTCCCTTGCTTCAAACACACATACGCTATCAGTCCTGCCCTTTCTGGAGCAGATCTGGAAGATCTCCTTCCTGAATGTCTTCAGTGGCCCTGTCGTGGCTAATGGAGGCACTGAGTTACTTTGAAAGGTTGACAGCTTTCTCCCAGAAGCGTTAGGAGGATTGAATGAGTGCATACATAGAAAACACTCAGAGCAGTTCCTGGCACAAAATATAACATACATATTTTTCATATCTGTTAAAATTCCTAACATTGTAACAGCTATCACTGCTTCTCTCACTACTTCTGCTGGCATATACCTGACATGTCTAGGCGAGGTCTTCTAGAGAAGCTATAGCTTCTTGTCTTTAGCACGTAGCAATGCTTAGGATATTAGAAAGACCTTTCCACTCTTTGTGATGGTAGTTATCAACTTTATTGTCAGCAATAAGCTGAATTTTCCTTGAGAGGTCATCAGTGTACAACACATCGCTTCTGTCCAGTTTTTAAAATAACAGGAGTGTTCTCTTTTACATTGTGCATTTTGATTGTACAGAATATTGAGTATCATTAAGGCATTTTTATACATGCCTGTTAATCCTGTTAATCCCCCTCCTGCATTTAAGAAATGATTTCAGTACAGGCGAACTACGTGGTCGTGTTACAGTTCCCTTCATTAATATAGCTCTGTGATTCCGGCTCATTCCATTTCTGCTCCGTGGGGACATGTCCTGGTGATCACGAGGTGCGGGTGAGGAGGAGAGTCGGACCACTGTCCCTCCTCTGACAGCACCCTTTCAGACTCGCCGAAGAGTGTGTTGCACACGCTTCCCACGGGCCGCAGCACTCTGGCGCCTCTGGACGTTATTCCAGCATCACCACCGCTCGCGCGGCAGCACCTGCTATGCCTCGTGCTCTCTGAGTCACTTCCTGACAGTCTCTGATACGTCCAGTTTATTTAGACCCCCATTTTAGAAAAGGACCTTCGTATACTTGAAGCCAGTTTTTCCTGAGGGCCGCGTGGGGACTGTGACCTCCTCCTTAGGGGGGGATGGCGCGGGCACGAGGCGGGTGACCACCGTCTTCACCCCTCCCCACTGTGCGCTCTTACCACGGTGAGATGCGGCCGTCGTGCTGTGGCACATGGGGGTTCCTCTCCTTGTTTTTGATCGGAGGTGGAAAAGGTCTGCGGTCCTTAGAGCTACACACACAGGCAGAAAGGGAGTGTGGATTCTAAGGAGGTCACGCCTTCTCGCAGCTAACTGAGGCGCGTTCCACACAGAAGGCAGCAGTCTGTGGCCGCGCTACCCCGTCACAGCCATAACAGTCTGCATTTTTTTGGTGTCCTTTATTTGCCTGTGTTGTTCCCACTTCCATTCTCTGAGACTCATCCAGGCCGCCTCATCCCAGCCCCGGCCCTTCTGTCGCGTGGCCCTCGGGCCTGGGAGGTGCTGCCTGAGCCGGGGCTGTTCCCGGCCCTGCTTTCTTGCCTCAGCTGAAGGGAGGCAGCTGGCCATGGCTGGATTGTATTGTGCTGTCTTTACCTCAAGCCTTCGTCCTAGGGGAGCTTCCTCGGCGCCCTCGCACCTGGGTGATGGCGTCACAGACGCCTCTGGCACCCTTGCTGTGGATGATGGTCATAAGGAAATTCATCCTTTACTAGGTTCTCTATGATCTTGGTTCAAAACCTCTTTGCATACGCAAAAATCACTGATAATAACATTATTGTACTAAGTTGTGTTATTAATAGCCACTCATCAATATTAATAATCCTTGTAAATAATTCCTGAGAATTGTTCAGTTAGCAGCCTTGAAAGTTAGGATTCAGCTCCTGATTCCTCTGTGCAAGTACTTTCTGAACCTCTACAGAATAAACCTACCAAATAAACCTATCACCCCCTCTTTCTTAGAAGGCTTTTTTGATATCTCAGGGTCTTTGTCCATTTGTGCTGCTGTAACAAAATCCCTGAGACTAGGTCTTCCAAGAACAGCAGAAATTCATTGCTTACAGTTCTAGAAGCTAGTGGATGCAAGGTCAAGGTAGGTGCAGGTTCAGTGTCTGGCGAAGGCTGGTTGCTGATGGAACCGTCTGGATGTTTTCACGCAGAGGCTGGGACAGGAAGGTGAAAGAGGCTCCACCCCCTTAATCACAAAGTGCTAATCTCTCAGGGCTTAGGCACCTCTCAAAGGCACCCCTTGTAGTACTGTAGCATCGAGAGTGAGTTTCAGCGTGAACCTTGCAGGGGACTAAAACCTCCATGAGCTAGCACAGCACAAGACTATTACTATGTGTCCCCCTGAGGTCCTCGTAGGCCTTAGTTGGGTCTGATGCGTATGATTCACCCAAACACCCCGGTGTGTGTGCCGGGCTGCTAGCTGATCAGGCTGATCAGGCTGATCAGGACTTGGTGTCAAGCCGTGCTGTAGTTCTCTAAATATCCCTCCTCGGGTTCTTTTGCCAAAAATGATGTCATCGGTGCTGCTTTCTAGCCCTTGCATGATTTGGGACATGATGTAAAGTGTTAAAAATTAACAAGATTTTTTTACACTCACTGAGCCAGGGGCAAGTTGTATCTATTAATGGTTCCAGTCTCACGGGGTCTGGTCTCTCTTTCCCTCATTTTGACACCCCTGAAAATGAGTGTGATGAAATCTGAGCTCTCATGAATATATCTTTTTGTTGGCTGTTGGCACAGATATCTTATCTGGTGAGCACTTTTTCCTTGTATTTCTTTTCCTTGTCTAAAATGGTAACTGGCTAAGTAAAGCCCCAGGAGTTGAGATCTTAATCCTGAACCTTCTCCGTTGTAAACAAACTCTGTAACCTTGGGCAGGTGGCCTGACCTTCAGTACTCTTGTTCAGTCACAGGAGAGGTAGTGTAATAATAATGGGGGGGGTGAACGGGACCCTTAGCGAGTGTATCTACAGAGGACCAGCAACACTGTCCACAGCCACTATTTCTGGGAAAGGCTTTTCATTGTTTACTTTTATTGGTTTTTGTTGTATTTTTGAACAGTTGTACCCTACAACCCGATATTCACTGCCTGTTGTCAGTCATCTTGTCACTTAAGATCATAACCTTGGAAAACACACTGTGAAGATTGAGATCTAGGCTCTGCCACTTACTGCTGTGTGACCTTGGGCAGATTACTTAACCTCTCTGTACTTGTTTTGCCACATCTCTAAACTGAGGGAGTATTGCATACATCTTTGACTAGTCTTCTGTGGAAATGAGTCTTATATGACAGGTGCTTAAGGAGATTCCCTTGCAGAATAAGCGCCTAATTGCGTTAGTAGTATTACTCACTAGTCTCTGTTCACAGAAGCTAGGGTGAGAAAATAGCATAGAACGCCGCAGTGAGCAGGTTCACACAGGACTGCTTCTGTTTTCTTCCCCAGATGATGGCTTGGGGATAATGGTAGTAACCTGGATGTTTCCTAAAGTAGTAGCTTTGTCGTTGAGGTTGGAAGTGTCTCCTGGTTTAGGTTCAGCTTTCACCAGGATGAAAGTGCTATTCCAATCCTGACATCTGGTCTCCCGCTACACACCTGTAATTCCAGCTACTTGGGAAGCTGGGGCAGGAGGATCACAACTTTGAAGTCAGCTGCACAATCTAGAGAGAGACCCTGTCTGAAAATAGAAAGGGCTGGGGCTGGGGCTCAGTAGTAGAGCACCGGCCTGGCGTGCAGGAAGCCCTGGGGTCGGTTTCCAGTGAAGACGGGGGGGGGGGGGGGTGATACCCGCCCCCCTGGCCGTGCGCATCAGAGGCTTATGGGCCGCAGGCCGCCTGCGCAGCAGCTGTGAGGCCAGGCGGGCACCGGGTGACTCAAATTCAGGAACGGCGAGTCCGTGGAGTCGGCAAAGCCTGTCAGAGCGGTGCTGCGTGGCAGGACCGGGAAATGGCCACGGTCGACAGGCCAGCTAGGCGCGGCAAGAAACAGTACGGAGTCCCTATCTTCTCAAGGCAGACACTTAGACGCATTGGGCACCGCCAAGGTGGTGACAGTGACAGGCCCTTGACGAAAGCTGCAGGGTCTCATGAACAGGCACCATGCGCATGAGTTTCCAGCGGGAGGGGCCTGGCCAGCTGCTGTCCCTGCCTGTCTTTGGGGGACACAGTGGAGAAGGTGTCTTGAACACATCCGGCTCAATGACCATGGGAGCCGCAGAAGAGAATGGAACCCTCGGGTCCTGCCTCTACTCCCAGGACCAGCTGACCCCTTTCCTCAAATTTTTCACTACAATTTGCACATTAACTTGGGTTATTTAATATAAGCATCAACCCAGCCTCAACATTATTCTTTCTAGACACATAAGTTAAGTGAATCAGTTTAGTTAACTAATTCCATCTTTTAAAAACTTTCCTGATGAGCCGGAGATTTAGCTCAGTGGTTCTAGCGCCTGCCTACCAAGTGCAAGGTCCCTGGTTCAATCCGGGTAACCACATACAACAGTATTGGGCGTGGTGACTCACACCCACCAGCAATCAGTACCACATATCACAGTGCCAGGCGTGGTGACTC